>JAODAL010029617.1:0-51324 GCA_025379985.1 Phyllomedusa bahiana | reverse complement strand
TACATAAATAAATTAAAAATTTCACAATGACAACCCTCCCCGAAATACTTCCCCCAAATAAAAATCAACCCCAATAAAATTTTTTTGAACAAAAAGTATCGGTGGGGCAAACAGGGGAAAGGGGGAGGAAACTTTTCTACAAACTCCCCCGGGGTTAACCCCCAAACCAAAACCCGGGAAAAGGGGAAAAACGCCCTGAAAAGGGTTTGCCCCCCATTCCATCAGGCTAAAACCCTAAAAATGCAACCTGACTTTGAGTAAAAATAACCAAAACATTTTGGTTTTTAATTGTTTTTTTCTCCAAAAAATTTGGGTTTCCCTCAGGGGCAATAAAGAAATTTTAATTTAATGACAAAATCAGAAAATTTCACAATAAACGGGTTAAAATTCGGGGTCAAAAGAAATTGTAAAAAAGGTTTTTTAATGAATATTTTGTGTTTAAAGTTTACCTTTCCCCTTTACAACTTGTGGGGGCCGCGGGGGAATTAAATTTTGAGACGGGCCCAGTTTATGAAACCCTTATTTTAAAAAAATTTTCCCCGGGGAAAACCCGAAAAACATCACTGCGAAAGTCCCAAAAAAAATTTTTTTTTTCTTTATTTAGGTAAATTTTGTGAAACACTGTGTGGTGGCTGTATTTCCTTAAAATTTCTAATGAAAAATATTTTTTGTTTTTTTAAAAAAAAAATGAGGATTAAAAGTTTTGTTTTAACTTCTATTTTTCCAGTGATACCTTTGGGCCCCTTTAAAACCCTTTTGACAAACCACACCCCCACAGTAAAATAATTTAGGATTTTTTTAAATTTTTTTTAAATTTTTTTTTTAAAACCTCATTTGTTCTTTTTTTTTTACCTGCAGCAGTCCCTTTTAAAAAATAAATAGCCATAACCAGGGGTGTGTTTTTATTTTAAGCACTGTATAGTGGATAGTCAAAAAAAAAAATAAAAAACATCGAATCAATTTTGGGGTTTTTTAAATTTAAACTTTTCTCATCTTTTGAGGTCATTTTTTGGTTTTTAAAAAAAAAGTTTGTGTTATGATAAAAAAAAACATCTAGAAAAAGAAGCTGCAAAAAAATAGGAAAAAATTTTCCACTGATGCTCACCTTTTTTCGAATATTATCCACAAAATCAAATTCAACCATGATAGTCCATGTACTCCTGTATGATTTTTCTTTTAAATTTAAAAATAATCTCTATTTTTTCCTTTTGTTTCTGTGGTAAAAATTTGGGTTTGTTTCAAAATAAAGGGGTTTTCCATGCAGGGGAAACTTTGAGCGGTGACCCCAATCAGAGCCCCAAACAGAGATTTTTTTTTTTTTAAATTAAGATCCCTCTCAATGACTTTTTTTTATCTTTAACACTACTTTTGTATCTACCCAGGCATTTTTTTCTTTAAAAATCTTTTCAAATTCCCCCCAAAAAATTTTAATTTTTTTTTTTTCACTAAAAACTTTAACGAGATGATTAGTTATTTTGGAAAATAACCCTTTTTTCCATTAGTGTTTTTCTTAAATTAAAATTAACAAAATTTTAGTTTTATTATTATTTTTAAATTTCGGGTGAAGGGAAGGTTTTTTTGTTTGGTTCCAGTGATAAAATGTTTTACATAAATTCAAGTTGATAGCTAAGGGTCATAAACCATTTTGGGTTTTTAAAACCCCTTAAACCCCCGGCCCATAACTTTCCTGAAAGCCCAGGGTACGTGCCTGAAACCCGTAACAAAAAATTTCCAGGGGTAATTTGTGCAACGGGTAGTTTCCCCCCCAAACAAACCCGCTGTGAAGCTGGGGTTATTGACAGCCGTCTCCTGCATTTGGGGGTTTCAACGGAGTTATCCCTTTTTCCCCGGTAGTCTAACCTTTTTCAAATCAATATTTGCCCGGAGGCAGCTAAGGATTTTTGACGGGGAAAAGGAGCTTCCCTTTTCTACTCAAAATTCCGGCCCCCGGGGCAATGCTATTGGGGGGCCTTGAAAATTTGGTTGTCATGATGACCCGGGAAACAAATTTGGCCCTTGTTGTGTTTAAATGGGGTTTCCGCCCCGGCCCCCATCTAGAGACGAACCCTGGCAACTGAATATTTTTTGGGGATAAAGGGCACTAAAAGTACAGATTTTGTGTGCAATGAAGAAATCCCACGATTTAAAATGGGTATACCATAGTGGGACAAGGGAAAAAATTAAAAATGTGAAAAGAACAAAAATAAAATACAGTAAAACACATACACTGTCCTTTACCCATTAAAAATTTTTTCACAAAAAAAATAAAATAAAATAAAACAAGTGCACATGTTTGGAATCACCACGTGTACAAAAATTTAAAGCCCTATAAATCGTAAAGTTTTTTAATTTGGGAAACAATGAACGGCGTAAAAACAAAACAAAAAATTAGGGGATTTTTGTTTCTCCTCTGCCCCAAAAAATTGGGAAAAAAAAGCAATAAAAAAAGTCTTTTAAAACCCCCTTTAACCGCCGGAGCCATTTTTGGGCCTCTCTGACAGGGGGGCCCCCATTTTTGAAATCGGGTAAATGTGAACTTTAGTGAGAATAATTTTTTGGGGACACTTTAACCTATCCAGGGGGATTCAGATATTTTTTTTTTCGTAAACACATTGTGCTTTAAAAGATAGTAAGAAATTTTTGGCCCCAAAAAAATCCCTTGTTTTTTTTGTAAAAAAATAAAAAAAAAATCGGAAAAAAGGGAAAAAAATTTTTCCCAAATTTTTTAAATTCAAAAAAAATTTCTGCATGTAAAAAAGGGATTTTTTATGCCCTTTCCCCCCCCTCAAAATATTTTTTATAACAAGCATCGACCCTATGTTTTCTTTATTTTTGGCATCATTTTTTAAATGTTTTTTTTTTTTTTTTTTACGACATTAGGGGGTTGAAATTTGGGTAGAAATTTTTCACATTTTTCAAAAAAATTTGCAATAAAATTTTTTAGAGAACCTTTCCAGTTCTAACTTTGATTTTGTTTGGCCGGGTATTTTTAAAAATACCCCCAAATAAATGCCCTCATCTAAAAAACTCCCCCCCCCTTTAAAGTATTCAAAAACCGCTTTTTTTTTAGGAAATTTTAAAAACCCCATTGGGTTTGTTTCAAAAGGGTTTTTTAAAAAGCAAAGTGAAAGTGAAATTTAAAAAATTTCATTTTTTTTTTTTACCAGATTTTTCAATTTTTATACTTTGTTCACAAAAATACGGAAAATGTGATCGGGGAAATACAGTTTAAATTTAATTTGATTCCCCAGTTTCCGGCCATTTCAAGATATCCCTTATGGGGCCCCCTAGTGCATTTTTTTTGGCTCAACCACAACCCCCAGAATAGGAAAGGACCCACCTACTAAACTCGGGGGGCCCTCATTTTATTACCTTTTTTTTTAGGGGCCATTTCAGGTTTTTGGGGGACACCCTAAGGTTCCAAAACTTTTAAAAAAACCCCCTAAAAAAAAACCCCTATTGGAAAAAAAATACAAAACCCCCTTAAAAGGGAAAATATCCAAGGGGGGTAGGGGAGCATATTTGAAACCCCACAGGTTGTCACCAAAAAATTTTTTTTGCGTTTTGGCTGTGAAAAAGTAAAATTTTTTTTTTTTTTCCTAAAATTTTTGCGGGGAATTTTTAGCTTTAAAAAGTTTTTTTTTACAAGGAATTTCCCGGGAAAAAAAACACCCAAAACCCCTTTTTTTTAAAAAAAAAAACAATTTTTTTTTTTTTTCCAAGTTTGGCAAAAACCCCACATTTGGGTTTTAATTTCGCTGTTTGGGCGGGATGGGAGGGGGTTAAAGGAGGAGCCCCTATTTTGGGTTTTTTTGGGAAAGCAATTTTTGGTGGGGGCCCTGTTCCCCATTTTTTTCAAAGCCCCCAAAAATACCAGAACAGGTGAAACCTTCCAGAAGTCAAAAAAAACCCCCAATTTTGGGTTCCAAACCCCGCCTCATAAACTCTTTTTAGGGGTGGGATTTTACATTTTGGGGTGCACAGGTGTTTTCAAAAGTTGTTTTTTTTTTTTTTCATTTTGGGCTAAAGAAAAAGAAGGGAAAACGCAAAATTTCCCCCCAATTTTTTTTTTTTTTTGGGTTCAAAATTTAAAAAAAAGCGTTCGCCTTTTTGTTAAAAAACAAAGGGTATATTTACTATGGGGGGCGGTAAAAATTGGGAATTTTATAATTTTAAAATATTTTTTTTTTTTGTTTTAATTTTTCTTTTTTTAAAACAATAGAAATTGGTCTAAAAAAAAAAAATTTTGTTTTTAGGTTTTTTTTTGTATACGGGGCCGATTCTGGGCTTGTTTTTTTTGGGGATGAAATTGAAAATTTTTTTTTTTAAATACCTTAAGGGGGGGATATTTCCCCTTTTATCACTTTTTTTTTAAAGGGTTTTTGGGGAGGGGATTTTTTTAACAAAATAAAAAGCAAATTTTCCCGGTAGTGTTTTTTTTTTTTTTTTATTTTTTAACACCAAAATCACCGGGCCGTAAAAACTTTACATACTAGTATTACTCAAGGGAGGCCCCATACCAAATACAAAAAAAGGGTACCCAATTTGTATATTTTTTTTTGTTTTTTTAAAACCCCTTTTTTACACAATAAAAAAAAAAATTTTTTTTCCCCAAAAAAGGGAAAAACCCCGTTTTTTTTTTTTCATCGCCATAGTCTGAGGGGGCCATAAAATTTTTTATTTTTTTTGTGTACGGAGCTTTTGTTTGGGGGGTTGTTTTTTTTTTTCGGGAAGGGGGTTGAAATTTTTTTTGGGATAATTTTTTGGGGGGGCAAGACTTTTTTTTACCAAATTTTTAAAAAAAAACCTTTTTTTTTGGGAAGGGCCCGGGTAAGAAAAAAACTGCAATCCTAGTAGGGGTTTTTTATTTTAAAAAAATTTTTAAATTTGCCCCTTTTTAAACCCGGGAGATCCCTTTACCATTTTATTCTTTTTTCTATCTGTTCTAAAAAAAACAAATTTTTGGCGATACCCCCCAAATTTTTTTAGGTTTTTTTTCATTCCCGAAGCACTTTTTAAAAAATTTTTTTTGTGTTAAAAAATAATTTTTATGCAAAACGCTGTCCCTTTTGAAGCCCAAAATTTTTTTTTTTTCCGTATATAGGGGACTTGTTTCGAAATTTTCTTTTGCGGGAATTTAACTGAATTTTTTTGTGGGAAACCTTGGGCCCTCTATAAAAAGATTTTTTGATCGCTTTTTATTCATTTTATGGCCCGCAGGATGTGCAAAAATCCAAAATTTTGGACCCGTTTTATGTTTTTTGGGTTTTTTTCGGGGCCCTTTTTAAACCCTACAGGTTTTAAATTTCCCTTACAGATTTATAGGGTGGGTCGTTAAAGGGACGCCCGGGGATACCCCAAATTTTGGGTACCTTTTTTTAATTTTTTATCTTTTTTGGGGGGATTGGGATTTTTAAAAAAGGGGAAAAAGGGGGGTGGCGTGTTTTTTAAATTTTTTTTTAAATTTTATGTTTGTGTTTTAAAATTTTTTTTTTTTCTTTTTGGGCCAATTTTTTTTTTACTTTTTTTTTTACTTTTTTTTTTTACTTTTAAACTTCTAAAAGCAATCATCAATTGTTTTTTAGAAGGGAGCCAGTGCACAGACTCTTTCTGTGTACTGGGGGGCCCCTGACAACGGGGCCCGTCAAACCCTTGGCCCCCAAGGGAATTTTCGGGCCCTGGTAAAGTCAAAGATGACCCCCCGGGGGGGAAATGGGGGGCCCTTTTACTTCCCCCAGGGCATCAACAGGAAAATCGTTTTTGCACAAAAGGGCGGCAAAACCCACGGGGGCAACAGGAGGAGCTCACTCCTCCCCGCCTTCGGCTTTTATTATCGCAGCCATGACGGCCCGCGGTAAAAGAAGCGGTAATTTTTCCCCCCGGGGCCCGGGGGCCCCATTCTGGCCCGGGGGGATACGGGATGCGGCCAGCGGGAATTTACCGCTGGCCCATTTTCGCGATCGTGCGTGGGTCGCCCGCAAGCCCGCGCGATCGCCAGGGGGGCGTAAGATACCCTCCCCTTTTTCGGGAAATCACTTCCCGCTAGGGGGGTATCCATACGCCCATGTCGGGAATGGGTTAAACTAAAAAAGTGATAAACCCAAAGGGAAAAAAACAGTTTTTCCCAAGAAAAAAGGCCCTTAAAACAGCCCCGTTTAAAGGAAAAATTTTCCAAGTTATTTCGTCAGAAGAGAGTTATTCATAAAAAATTTTTTACACAATTTTATTTTTTTAAATGGGTTTCAACATTAAAAAAAATTGGAAATTGGGGTATTGCCCCCCAGAGTAAAAAATAACATTCATGTATAATGTACCCAAAGAGGGGGTGTAAAAAAAAACAAATAAAAAACCACTAGGATTGTAGTAATATTCCCCTTTGTTTTTCCTCCCCAAAAAAACAAAGTTTTCCCCCCAAAATGGAAACCCAAAGAAAATAGGGAACTCATTCTGCAAAAAAAAAAGGTCCATACATAAAAAAATAAAGTTTTGGACTCTCAGGGCATATTACGATTGGGAAATACAAGGGTTTTTGTTTTTTTTTTTTTTTTTCTTTTTTTTAAAAAAAAAAAAAGTTTTTTTTTAATTTTTTTTGTTTTTTGTAAAAAGCAAATAGAACATAAGCCAAAAAAAAGATGTGGGATCGCTGTAATCGGGAACAAACCCGCCAAGTGAACTAACATGTCAATTTTAAAATGTGGTTTACCGCTATAAAGAATAAAAAATAAAAAACACTACCAAAATTCCCCCATTTTTTTTCAATTTTGCCTCTCAAAAACCTTGTTAAATGCAAATTTAAAGTGGCCCAAAAGAACCCCCAAAAAGGTACCAAAAGAAAAAGCAGCTCAGCCCGAAAAAACAGCTCTTTAAAACAGCCCATAATAGAAAAACTAAAGGGGTTTTGGCTGTCCCCGACTGTGAAACATAAAAAAGCAATTTTTACTTTTTAATTTTTATTTGTTAAAAAATATAAAAAAAAAATAATAAAAAAATTTAAAAATTTTTTGTAAAAGTAAACCCACCCACATAGTAAAGTTATCTGGCATTTATACTGCATGGCAATAGTGGAATTGCATTTTTTTTCTTTTTATGGCCCAAGGCTAAAAGAACCTGTGAAACACCTGTGGGCACCAAATGCAAAATACAGCCCTAAAATGAGTTTTTCCCTTTGGGGGGTTGAATACAAAATGGGGGTGAAAGCTGGGAAAGGTTTTTACCCGGGTTTTGGTAGTTTTTGGGGGGTTTGCAAAAAGCGGGCATAGGGAAACCCAAACCCAAAATCTGCGTTCCAAAACCAAATAGCTCTCCCTTCCTTGTACCATGTGCCCAAACAGCAGTGTACACCAACATGTAGGTTATTGCTGACCTTGGAAGAAATTAAGTAATACATTTTGAGTTACTCTTTTTTCCAGGGTTTCTTATAAAAATTAAATATTTTCAGCTAAAATTGCAGACTATTGCAAAAAAATAAAATGGTTTTAATTTTTCACAGTCCTTTTTTCCCCAAAAAAAACTGGGGGAAACACCTTTTGGGGTCCAATATACCTCTAACTCCAGGATATATTCCTTTTAAATGATGTAAATTTGAAAATATGGGGCTTTTTTAAAAGGGGGTTTGTTTTAAATTTTAGCCCCTTAGAATGTCCCCCAAACCTTTTAATTGGGGCCTAAAAAAAAATTTGTAATGAAAAAGAAAAAACCCCGTCTCCACCTTTTCTTAGGATTGAGGTTTAGTCAAAAAAGCACCCTTTGGGGCACAAAATCTGATATCCTAAATTAATTTTTAAATTTATTTTCCCCGGGCACCCTTAAAATTTGGGAAAAAAAGGGAAAATTTTAAAGTTTAAAAAACCCCCATATTGATTTACCCAATGAGTTAAAAACCCTTTAAAAAACACTATTTTGAAAAACTGTAAAGGGGGGTTGTTTTTTAGATTGAGTCCCTTTTTTGGGGGTCCCCAAATTTTACAGGGGACTTTTAAAGCCACGTCAAACTGGGCTGGGCCCTAAAAAAAAAAATCATGTTGCCCAAATTTTTTTTTGAAATGGAAAAAATTAAATACTGAAAAAACTAACCTCCCCCCCCAAAGAAAAAAAAAAATAAAAAAAACATTTAAAAAAATTATGCCAAACCTAAAAGCATTCCCCATGGGAATGCGTTTAGGGAGAGAAGAAAAGTGAAACCCGAAAAGGACGGGGTTGCCTAGGGTGTGGTCTCGCCGTGAATTTTTTTTGGGGCGCATGCGCAGTGTAATGATGTGAACCCTGCATTGAAACCTCTTGGGGAAAAATGGCTCTCGCCTAAATTTGGCTACACATGCGCAGTAGATTCCCCTTTGGGAACCCCTGTAGTGAAAAATGCTGCTATCCCCTATTTTTTATAGGCATCCCACACCTGCAAACCCGAAATTTTTTTTTAAAATTTTTGGTAACTATTTATACCATTCTGATTGGAGCTCATTTGTCCACCATTATCTTGCTACCATGCCGTGGATGTTGGATCTGGAGATCCATTGTTGGTTATCTTAGGACTCCGGACTGAACGATGGCTTAATGACCGGACCATAGGGGTCGTGAGTTGCTATATAGGTCACTGTATCTATTGACTATATTGATATAATTTTGCTCTGTACACTTCCCTAATTTTTCCCTGAAGAACCTCATGTAATCTTTGGAGAGAAACGCGTTGGAAAGTTAATCAGTGTCCATGTATGGATACCTCATCTGGGAGATTAAGTGTACATGTGGGATTGTATACTAGCTTTTAGGTTGTTACACACTTTATATATTGTATCTATCTTGCTAAGCATAGTCAACATATTTTGCCATCGTTTATCCTTGGATATTTAGCATATTTATGCTGTACTACATAGATTTGAACATTCATTGCTGTATAGTGTGCTTATTGGGTATATTTTGGAATATTATCCTGCTAGCTAGTTATAGTCCCTAGGGTACAGCTTAGGAGGTACGAGGTTGGGGACGCCCTTATTGGGGCGAACACCTCACTTTTTGGTTAGGTAGCTTGTTTTGGTAGGGATAGGTTTATATATTTTTGGGTTAGTTTAGGTATTTTTTGAGCACAATTAAGTTTTTTCTTTTTTGATTTTCATTTTTATATGTTCTATACCAATAAAGGTTAAGTTTTATCTATTTTTCCTAGGATCTATACCTTTTTGTGGATTGTTTGAATAACTATCTGTCTTACACGTACACATTTTTGAACTTTGAAAATGCCAATTTTTTTTTACTTTTTTATGACATTTAGATATTTTTCACAAACAAAAAAAGGATTGTATGGACCAGAATTTCTTAGTAACTTAAATCACAATGTGACTTGAGAAAACAATCTCTGAATCAAATAGATAAAAGTATCAAAAAGTTATTTGCACAGGTCAGATTTTAAAAAATGGGCTCTGTCATAGAGGTCAAAATCAGCTGCAGTGGTAAAGGGTTAAAGAGAACATTGAGACAAGCTAGTTTTCTGAACCCACAAAAAAAACTTTTTAATTTAGAAAATATACAACTTTTTGAAAGATACATGCATGGACAATATGTGAGTTATGAGGTATTTCTTTAACATGCATATATTAATGTCAGCATTGTGTGGAGATGGAGGAAAGAGTATATATAGTGTATGTTACATGTTATATTGAGACCTTTCCTGGATTCTAATAATTTCATCCTCTCCCATAAGTATTAAGTATTCTGTATAATTGACTTATATGCAGTACAGCTGTGCATCAAAAAGAGTATAAAAGTATATGACCCCAGGTTATCAGTTTATACATACATATATAGTGTGATAAGACAAGCACGCATGACAATTTTCACACGTGAGGAGCTGTAAAAGCGCAGATTTCTGCTCTCCCACCTTATGAATTTACAAAGTATTAGAGAGCTGTGAAAGAGAGAATGTAACACGACCTGCTAATAAAATGTAATATGAGCAAGTGAACCCATCCCATAGGGGACTGTGTGACGTGATATCAGACAGGCTGAATTCCATTAAGAAAACAGTTAAACACTTACACAAAATGATCCCAGACAAAGATAAAGATTTTTAAGAATAAAAGAAATACTGCTTGCTTCTTCTAATTATCTTTTTAGTTATACGCCCCGCACATATACAATTTAAAACTGCACAATCTAAAATTCTCCTGTAGACAGATCGTCCGTCCCCCCCTCTGCTCGCTGAGATAAGGAGCAGCTAGCTGCATTCTGCGCACCTGCAGATAACTTTTTCTTTCTTAAAACAATAAGTTAAATAGAGTTAACCTAAGACCTGAAATCTGGTAACTTGATCCCCATAGATATATAGTTAGAAAATGCAACTGTGCTATAATATGGGTGATGGTGGAGGAATGGGAAGGGGTCACAGATTAAAGTGTTCATAAAGATTGAGATATTAGCTAAAACATGAAGTGATGGATTTATTCACATACTGCAAAAGTATTTATAGCCTTGAAGTTAGCATTAGCTATTATCACGTAAGCAAACAAGTGGAACATTTCGCACACCACCTTGAAGTCTATGTGAAGCAACTGGGTGTACACGGATGGTACACGAAGACACCCAAGGACAAAGTGGGCCGAATGCACAAAACTTTCTTAATGGAAATATGTCTCCAGCTCCAAATGTATAAAAATCAATATAAAGTTTATTGAGAAAACATTAAAAAGGCTTCTCAATCAAAGTGCATCATAGTACTATGATTAAGAGCACTTTATGCTCGAAATGCGTCAGTCATGACTGAGAAGCCTTTTTAATGTTTTCTCAATAAACTTTATATTGACTTTTATACATTTGAAGCTGGAGACAATATTTTTTATTAAGAAAGTAAATTTGCTAAATTTTCATTAGGTATGGATTTTTTGCTTATGGTTTTTTTTGTGTATTGATTATTGATTTTATTGTAATTTTTAATATGATCACAATTGATGCCCAAAAACCTATTTTAAAACCATCTAGCAACTGCTAGTAACTGCAAATACCATAAGCTCCCTTGGGAAAATCCTTATGAAGAATGTAACTAATTAAAAAATTAATGATGTTTGAGAGATTTTTAATGCTGGGATTGTTACATTATGCGGTCTCCTTGAAATTTAAGAAAGGGGGATTTTTATTTAACAAAATACTATTAAACAAGCATCGGGTTTTACCTTAGAGACATTTAAAATGGTTTCACAGGAATTTAGGAATTTTAAATGGCCAAAAAATTCAACATGGATGACAGCTAATGTTACAGCCCTGTATTCGAGTATACCTCATAATCTCGAATTACAGGCTGTGGTGTATCATTTATCAAGAGATGATAAAACAGCTAAAGAAACAGCGGCATTTATTCTTATGAGTATCTTTTGACTAGCAATTTTTTAACTTTTAAAGGAGAGTATTACCTACAGACCCTTTGGGCCCCTATGGGATCAGAAGTTTCCCCATCTTTGGCAAACATGTTTATGGTATCAATAAGAAGAAGGTTTGTACACAGCGTCCCAGCAGTATAGATGGGTTTTATACCAGATATAGAATGGCAAGCCAGTATAAGTTAAAAAAATGTATATTTTTATTATAATCGAGTAAAATGATGAAAAAAGACATACGTGGTAGCAGTGCAGATCATTCGCCGTACTCCACAGTGTGCAGCCGGAGGCTCTGTCAGAACAGACCGACGCGTTTCGGTGACGTGCACCTTAATCCTGGTCTGATAGGTAACATTCAGTGAGGGTTTAAATAGGAAGTCGGGCGTAGCCCATTCAAAAACTTAACCCTTAAAATACCAAACAGGTAAAAATCACAAACATAAAAAACAAATATATGCTGGAGAGTACCGGCTAAACTCACAAACAAAGTATATATAAGGGAAGCAAATGTACTGTTACATGTTACAGCACAAGTTAGAAAGTGGAGACACACTAATAATGGTATAAGATGTCATGTTTTACATTTAACCCATATGGTTGTCGCGTTTTTAAAATAAAAATCCACTTTGCCTCACAATTCAACAATTTTTCCCGCAAGTTGCCTCCCCTAGCATCTATGGTAACTTTTTCTATGCCCATACAAAACGAAAAGATGTTATATCACTACTATTTACTTCTATAAAATGTTTCGATGCAGCAGACATGGTAGTTAACCATTGTGCTTTTTTTGCATCCGAGATGTGACGTCTGATTCTTGTTTTAAAGGAATTGGAAGTGCAACCAACGTATTGAATTTGGCAAGTTGTACAAGCTATAATGTATACCACATTTTTCGTATTGCAATTAATGTATTGTCTGATTATGTAACTTTTTTTAGTAACAAAAGACAAGAAGGTATTTTTGACCTCCATATGTTTGCAGGTAATGCAAATCCTGTGTCCACAACAGAAGCAACCGGTGGTTGTGAGCCAAGTGTTTCTTGGCTTATTGTTTGGACTGAGAAACAAACTTGGGGAGATGATAGAACCTATGTTAGGTGCTTTCTTAGGAATAAATCTCACTCCCTTATGCATTATGTTGGACAAACTAGGGTGTGAGTACAAAATCGGGAGATACTTTTTCATAATGCCAACCACTTTATTGTATTGTGGAGAGTATGTGGTAGAAAAAGTAATACCCGAAAAATTGTCCTGTTTTCTTTTTTTGTCCACTAATACATCAGCGTGTGTCATAGATTCAACTTTTTTTCTGGACCATTCTAAATTTTTGTCAGTGTAACCTCTTTGCCTCAACTTGTTGAGAACCCATGATTGTTGTACCTCAAAATCTGCATGTAAACTACAATTTCTTTTAATGCGAATTAGTTCCCCCCTGGGTATGTTGCGTGTAACATGATGAGGGTGGCAAGAAGCAGCATGTAAGATTGAATTTTGTGAAGAGGGTTTGACAAAGGGGGTGACTGTAACCCGGTTTCCTATTGTCCCATTTAATGTTACGTCCAAAAAGTGTATAGTATTCTCATGGAGATGATGGGTGAATTTGAGATTCATTGGATTGTCATTAATATACTGAAGAAAGTTGGTGACATCATCAGGGGGGCCCTCCCATATCAGGAGGAGGTCGTCTATATAACGACCATACCACCTGATATGGGAGGCGAAGACGTTGTTGTCAGAGAACAAAAATGTCTCCTCCCATAAGCTCATGTAAATATTCGCCAAGGAGGGCGAAAATTTGGCCCCCATTGAAGCCCCGCATAGTTGGAGGAAAAATTCCTGGTCAAAGGAGAAAAAATTATGTTTCAACAAAAACTCAGTGGACATAATTAAAAATTCACATAAATTCGGGTCATAATTACTGTGTTTGTATAAGAAATTCTTTAAACTCATTATTGCCAATTCATGGGGAATGGAAGGGTATAACCCAATGACATCACATGTCAACCACACAAAGTGTTTGTCCCATGTCACCAATTCCAGTTGTGAAACCACCTGTTTAGTGTCACGTGTAAATCCTGGGATATGGGGAATAAGTGGTTTCAAGTGATGATCAACCCATGCCCCTAGTTTTTCAGAGAAAGAATCAATACCTGACACTAATGTTTCCATGTAGCCGAGGAAACTCTCGGCGTTCACGTGCCTCCCTCCGATTGCCCGACGGGTGGATTGAGCTGGACTGTGATTTAATGTTTATGGTATGGTGGGAGGAGATGTATGTGTTTTCTTATGATAATCTGTTTTTTCATAACAGAAAATGGTACTGGGGATACATTGATGACCTCCTGTTGGTATGGTCAGAAGATGTATCTCCCGGCCATTTAAAAGAGTTTTTTCATTACATTAATAACAATGACTTAAATTTACTATTCACGATTCACTATTACTATTCACTGTACAAACCTCTGACACGGAAATCTGCTTTCTATATTTGAAATTATCTTTTGATGAAAACAGTGAGCAAGTCAGTGCCACTGTATACAGAAAACCGTTGGCAGGGAACACAATTCTAAGAGCAGACAATCATGTTCATTCTACCATAAAATCTATTCCCCAAAGGGAATACACAAGGGCAAAGAGAATATACAGTAGTGAAAGGGCCTTTCAAATTGAATGTGATAATATCTCTGAAAGACTAAAGAATAGGGGCTACATACAAAAAACCTGCATAATGTTCTTGTCAAAATCAGCAATGTTTTACTTAGGGATAAAGGCTCTGAAAAAACAGTAAACAAATGCAGCCAGTTTTTTCTACTAGATACAGTAAAAAATTCTTTAAGACAAAAAATATTTATTGATGTTACATCAGGATAAAATTTTGTCACAAATTATATCACAGGGGGTAAAATTTGTCTCCAAATTAACTAGTAACCTAGGAGATATGATATCACCCAGCAATTTTTCTAGTGTTAGAAATGACTTCCTTAACAGAAGGGTTTCTATATATGCACGGGCAATAGATGCAATGTTTACACATATGCTAATAAATGTAACCAACATACACATAGCTTTATTAACTGAAATTCTCAATATGTGATTTAAATTATATACTGTCAACAATGTAAGCTAAAATATATGGGTTGTACCACTAGAAAATTGAAAGCTAGGTTTGTGGAACACACTTTGTTGATGTTCGCAAACAGAGTATACAGTATTTTTCATTTTTGACCAAAGAAAAAGTAGCTAAGCCCATTAGAGGCGGTAACTGGAAACACTTTTGAGAGAAGCCTATTGGATTCATAGGGTATGTTCACACGGCGTAAATTGGGCGTGCATTTCACTGAGTATTTGCGGTCAATATGCGGCGAGATGTGCGCCGCAATTACGGTACTCCATAGCTCTTATAGAGTATAATGCGATCATATTGTATGTGTGGGGAGATAAGTGACATGTCAATTGCTCGTAGCGATTACACGTCGTGAGTAATGCATGTCTATGGTGCCGGCGGGCTGCCGGCCCCCCGTGCTTCGGGAGTATGCGCTGATAAGTGCAACTCCCAAATCACCAGACGTATTGCAGCGCGTACTGTACTCGCCGCAATTACACCGTGTGAACATAGCCTTACTCTCGACACACTTTTCCTGAAAGATATGAACTATAGGTCTTATCTACTATATGTATACTATTCACTTATTATTGCTATAATTAGAACTTGTAAAGCATATATGCAATGCACACAACAATGCTAATTTACAGTCATTAAATAATGTTGGCACTGTGCTGTGATTCCTTCATGCTTTGCTGTTATATTATTATACATCTAAGTAAGTAATCTATAATAATAAATATGAATAATATAAATAATAATATATAAAAGTAAAGCTGTTGTATATGCATTTGTACTACTATTTATGTTCTTACTACTTTTTTGCAAACAAACGCTTAAAAAATCATTTGTTGATATATTATCATATTCTGAGAGCCATTATTTTGATTTACTGTTGATAGGACTGAGTAAGGCCTTGTATTTTGTGGGTAAGGTGTAGTTTACATTAGTAACATTTAGGAGTACATGAGACTTATTAATAATTAACTTTTATTACTTTTTTTTTAAAGTAGAGATGATAAAAAATGCTATTCTATTTTTACATTTTTTAATGGCGTTCACTGTCCATAATAAAAAAAACATTAGCTTCAAAGTACAGACTGTAGCACTTCTGCCATTATTAATTCTGTTAAATTGACATACCTTAGGCCCTGCTATACATACAAGATAGACCTGGGAAGCTTCATTAGACCCCTTGCTGCCATGAAAGCCTATTTGTACCCTGTGATCCCTCAAGTAATTTGTAGAAGCGTAAATTGTTCCTTTACACCTCTGTAGCAAAGTCTGCATCCAGAGCATACATTTCAGATGCAACCTGTAAGAATGATTGAATAGTTACTAGTATGTGCTTTCCAGATTGAAATTGTGTTGACCTTGCCCATTTCAGTAGAGATCTGTAGTAAGAAGTTAATAGTTTTTATAGTGGCTTTCAACCTGTAGACCTTTATTGCTACTGTAAAAATAAGTTTGGTAACTGCATTACAGTATACTATACCTTCTACAAACACTATATCATTGGGAGATCTCTTCAAATTAAAAATGAAACTTCTAATTTTGTATCATTGTTTGAGGCATTTTGATAAAATGCTAGAGGGATAAAACAGCAAGAAGCCAGAAGTCTTCATGTGGTGTAAGAGGTTTGGTGTTTCTTAAGTACGATGGATGGGAGAATGGATTACCAAGACTTGATATTACAGAAGCTTTGGCTAATCAACTTCAAGTTATGCAAGAGATTAAACTATTTACAATTATTAATTTTTCTATACATCATAACTAGAGATGGGTGAATTTCTCAAAAATTCGGATCGCCGACTTCGCTGAATTTTCCGTCAAAATTCGTTTCGGTCCGAATTACTTTGGGACGAATCACGTTAAAAAACAGCTATTTGCTGGCTGCACAGAGCCTGTAGGGTGCTGTAGAACATTGTGCCAGGCTTAAATATGCAGAGGGAGCTTGGTTTGGTCTTCATACAATGCCACTATTAGAATCGCTTCACCCCAATTCCATGGGCACTTACGGGGGCAAAACTGACCAAAAAACTGAAGTGGGAATGCAGCCTGACAAGGTAACGTCAGGGGCAGCTGGAAAGAAACGAGCTGAAGTCCTACGATAGCGTCAAAGAACACATAAGTAGGTTACCGGAGCAGACACAGATCGCAGCACAGTACGGGGACGTCACCCTGCGAGGCCACAGCATCCGGTGTCATCTACCGGCTATGTGTTGACCACACACTAGGTCATACACTTTCTCCCAGATGACATCTGACAACCCCAGCCAAGAGTCGGTGGGTTTGTCACACACAACCCTAGTTGGCATGGCCGGGGCAGGTGAAGGGCTCTCACCTGTCCTCAACCCACCTCTGTCCCGGTCGCTTCCCACAGCCAGAGAACTACTATGTGCTGTGGCCTCTGCGCCACTATACAGTGAGGACAAAATATTTGAGGACAGTGGGCAGCAAAGAGGTGGGGAAGACATCCGCTGCTTCTTGCAGAAGCGGGCAAATAGTGATGAGGAGAGTTACAATGGGGGGTTATGTTGTGAGTGGTCAGGCTTTGTACAGTGACACCATTGAGGTGGACGGCGGAGTGACAGGCAAACACTAATCATGACGCCGATCGCATTTGGGAACCGGGTGTGAAGCAAGCAGGCTGGGACAAAGTAAGGGCAAACTCGGAGTCGGGGGACAATTTGTAAGGTCAGGACAGCCGGAAAGGATCGTGGTCAAGGGACGGAGGCAAGGGAGGTACGGTAAACGGATTTGACAGACGAGTCTGAAGGAAACTCTTTCTCTATAGGCTCTAAAAATTATTATTAGTATTAATTTATTTTATAGTCTTGGAGGCGGTTGTGTGAGGAGCCTTTTCCAAATTACAGATGCAGCTAAAGGATTTCCACAGCTTTCAAAGTCTGGACACCTGGATAACAGTTCAGCAAACTTTTCCTTTATCACCTGTGTTATCTGTTCATGAACAAATGAACTTTTTATCAACTATCTTTCTTAAATCACTTGAAATCTGTGTGGATGTAATTTGTTCCCAGGTAACAGGGGAGGGCCTCCAGAAAGACTCTTTGTTTTACTTTCTGGAAGTTGGACATACAATTCACATTCTTCATACTGAAGAGGTTCATCCAAAGCCAGTTTTGCAGCATTTGCTTTTTCTTCTTTTCTGTTCTGTCCCATTCCAGTTTTGTACTGAATTCAATCAACAATGGCACAAAATGCAAAATGAGCACCTATAACATTCCCTGTAGTTATGGTCTCCTTCAGTTCCATACGCTGCATTTGAACAAACTGGGGTAACGCAGAAAATGGATTCAAACCACCACGTTTATACTTCATGAGTGTTTGATCGTCACTGCTGTCCTCCGCAACGGTCTTGATATGCAGAGGCTGACCGCTCGCCAAAAAACCTCCCATGCCACTCTCCATATCAATACTGCAAGAAGCAGGGGATGTCTGCCCCACCTCTTCGTGGCCAAGTTTGCGCTGACTGTCCTCAAATTGTTTGTCCTCGTTTGTATAGTGGCACTGAGTCAAGACAACATACTAGTTTTCTGGCTGAGGGACCCGAAGGGACAGAGGCGGGTTGGGGGACAGGTGAGGGCCGCTGACCTGTTCCGGGCCATGCCAACTAAGAGTTGTATCTGACGAACCCACCACAGGGTTGTCAGATGTCATCTGGGATGAAGTTGATGACCTACTCAACCAATCAAGAACCCTTGGGTTGCTGATCAACACATGGCCGCTACATGACACCGGCAGTTCTGGCCTCACGGTCACCCCTGCTGCAACGTTCCCTTATGTGTTGTGACCATGTGCCTGCTCCAGGAAAGTTTGTGCCACTGGGCACTCGTATGTGAAGAGCCTGCCACCTCTCTATCTGACATACTGTTTGTTCTAAAGTACAGACTCTGTTTAAGGAAGATATCTGCAATGTTTAAATACACACCCTGTATTTGACTCCAAATGAACCCACTAACAAGCTTGGGTAACCCTTGGATATAAATTGCGCTCCACAAATGGGCAGGAAAAATTTAATTGTATGTGCCGTTTAAAAACACTGTGTATTTTACTGAATATAAAAGCACAAACAGGCTTAATTAACCTTGGTATATTAATTTTGCTACAGGAAAAATTTCTTCTTGGGCGTTGAAAAACACTGTTGTTTTTACTGACTACAACAGCAGAAAATATTAATTAACCCTTGGATCTAAATTGCGCAAAAGAAATGAGCTGCCCAAAATTACCAGCTATGTGGGTGTTTAAAACGACATGTATTTTTACTGACTAAAACAGCAGAAAAACGCTTAATTAACAGCTGGATCTAAATTGCGCAAAAGAAATGAGCTACAAAAATTAACAGCTATGTGGCGTGTTAAAATGACGTTTATTTTACAGACTACAAAAGCAGAAAAATGCTTAATTAACCTTCGGATATGAGTTATGCTACAGGCAACATTTCTTCTTTGGCGTTGTAAAACACCGTTTCTTTTACTGACTACAACAGCAGAAAAACGCTTAATTAACCCTTGGATCCAAATTGCGCCAATGAAATGAGCTGCCAAAAATTATCAGCTATGTGGCGTGTTAAAACGACGTGTATTTTACTGACTACAACAGCAGAAAAAAGCTTAATTAACCTTCGGATATGAATTATGCTACAGGCAAAATTACTTCTTTGGCGTTGAAAAACACTGTTTCTTTTACTGACTACAACAGCAGAAACACACTTATTTAACCCTTGGATCTAAATTGCGCAAAATAAATGATCTGGCAAAAATTAACGGCTATGTGGCGTGTTAAAACGACGTGTATTTTACTGACTACAACAGCAGAAAAATGCTTAAATAACCCATAGACCTAAATTGCGCAAAGGAATGAGCTGCCAAAAATTAACAGCTATGTGGCATGTTAAAACGAAGTGTATTTTACTGACTACAACAGCAGAAAAACGCTTAATTAACCTTCGGATATGAATCATGTACAGGCAAAATTTCTTGTTTGGCGTTGAAAAACACTGTTTCTTTTACTGACTACAACAGCAGAAAAACGCTTAATTAATCCTTGGATATAAATTGCGCAAAAGAAATGAGCTTTCAAAAATTAACAGCTATGTGGTGTGTTAAAACGACGTGTATTTTACTGACTACAATAGCAGAAAAACGCTTAATTAACCCTTGGATTTAAATTGCGCAAAGGAAATGAGCTTCCAAAAATTCACAACTATGTGTCGTGTTAAAATGACGTGTATTTTACTGATTAAAACAGCAGAAAAACGCTTAATTAACCATTGGATCTAAATTGCGCAAAAGAAATGAGCTGCAAAAATTAACAGCTATGTGGCGTGTTAAAACGACGTGTATTTTACAGACTACAAAAGCAGAAAAATGCTTAATTAACCTTCGGATATGAGTTATGTTACAGGCAAAATTTCTTCTTTGGCGTTGTAAAACACCGTTTCTTTTACTGACTACAACAGCAGAAAAACGCTTAATTAACCCTTGGATCTAAATTGCACAATAGAAACGAGCTGCCAAAAATTAACAGCTATGTGGCGTGTTAAAACGACATTTATTTTACTGACTACAACAGCAGAAAAACGCTTACTTAACCTTCGGATATGAATTATGCTACAGGCAAAATTTCTTCATTGGCATTGAAAAACACCATTTCTTTTACTGACTACTAGTGTTAAGCGATTACGTTGGCTATCGACATCGGGCGATAGTCGATAGTCGGCCACCATCGATAAGGTTTTTCGATAGTCGATCATCTCCGATGACCATTAAGTCTATGGGAGAGCAACAACACCTTCAGTCTTACACCCAAAACAGGGCTGGAGAAGCTGGAATTAACCCGCCCAAACAGTCAAATGGATACCTGCTACATCTTAGGCACAACCTTTTTCTTAAAGCCACAGAAAGAGTCAACACCATTCCCCTATCCTGTCCTGTACCACAGCATGACCTTAACCTGCATCACCCCCAAATTAAAAAATGGCCAGAAGGCAGTATTATTTGAACCATCATTTTAGTTGAACTGGACATTGAATATCCTGTCCTGGAACGCAGCATGACCCTAAAAACCTGCATGGCCCCCAGATTAAAAGTGCGGAAGAAAGTAGTCTTTGAACCACCATTTTAGTTGAACTGGACATTGACAAACCCTGTCCTGGACCGCAGCATGACCCTTAAACCTTTCTGACCCACAGATTAAAAATTGCCGGAAAAAAGGATTCTTTCAACCACCATTTTAGTTTCCACTGGACATTGACTAGAACTTTCCTGACCGCAGTATGACCATTAAACCTGTGACCCCAGATTATAAAAGTGCCGGAAAAAGTAACTTCAACCACCATTTTAGTTTGAACTGGACATTGACAAAAAACCCTGTCCTGGACCGCAAAGCATGACCCTTAAACCATGTCTGAACACCCAGGATTAAAAAGTGCCGAAGAACGAGTCTTCAACCACCATTTTAGTTGAACTGGACATTGACAAACCCTGTCCTGGACCGCAGCATGAACCCTTAACCTGTCTGACCCCCATGATTAAAAGTGCCGGAAAAGGAGTCTTAACCAACCACCATTTTAGTTTGAACAGGACATTCACTTCATACTGTCCTGGACCGCAGCATGACCCTAACCAGTTCTGACCCCCAGATTTAAAAGTGCCGGAAAAATGGGTCTTTCAAACCACCATTTTAGTTTGAACTGGAACAATGAACTATACCTGTCCATTGCCACCCAAGACCCAAGGGCCAGAGTAACATGGGGCGTGTTAGAAGCCGCAGCTGGCGTCCGTCATCTATTAACCACGCAGGTTAAATGCCCTGTGACGCAGCAAACGAAAACTGGCTTGCTGAACAGAGCGGAAGCGGAAGTGTGTAGAACTCCAACCTACCTCAGTGCACAGTCAAGACCCTGGTAAGAGCGCATGCCCCTCCGTCTGAGTTCGGACCAATTGAGCTTCTCTTGAAAAACTGGTGGTTAACGCTCCTGTTTCCACCCGGGGGCCGGGATGGGGGCGGAGTGGCCCAGGTTGCCCTTTTTAGATGGCATTTCCTTTTTCTCATATTACACCAATGTGCTGGAGTGAAATTGTCTCGTGAACTTTGTTCTCTGTCCTTGCTCCATACTCCATGTCCTCGTGAATAACCTACATCTGGTCAAGTTTTCCTGTACCACCCTTGAACAATCAGAGGAATTTTTTTTTTTTTACCAGCTATTTTGTACATGCAAGTTTTTTAGTAGTATAATTCTAGAAAACACATTTTTAAAGTAGGATGGAATCCCACCAACGTCTATGTTTTTCTCTCTTTTTTAATTAATATTAAAAATGGGTTGTACTCAATACAGGGATGGATAGCTATGTTAAAGATTTTGCCAAAAACAAGTCATTTTGCAATATGTGTCCATTAACATGTCCTACCTATTCCTGTTTCCTGACGCACCATCACCCATGAGCCACTCTTGACAATTGTGAATGAGCAAATTGTCTGTTATAAACAACATTTTATATATATGAACCTGTAGAATAGCTGCAATTCACAGCAAAATGCCCCAAAAATTCAACATGAACCAAGAGCCACTTCGGAACAATTGTAGAAGAACAAATGTCTGTTTAGGAAACTCGCATAGTTTTTATAATATTGACCATGTAGTATAGCTGCATGTCACAGCAAAAATGCCTCCAAAAATTCATAGCATGACCCTTGAGCCACTTTGACAATTGGTTATGAACAAAAGTCAGTTAGAAACAACATTTTTAAAATAATAGGAGTAGGACCAGTATAATTGCTGCATTTCAAAGCAGCAATGACCCAAAAAATTAAAAAAAATGACATCACAGGCCACACTTAAAAATTTGTGAGGGAGAATGTCCACTTCAAATGCCACATTTCTTGTTCCGAAAGGACCATATTATGTGCTGTATCTCATAAGCAACATGACCCCCAAAAAATTATAAATATTAACTTCTCAGCCACTGTAAAATTGTGAGGGAGAAATTCCACAAAAAGCCACAATTCTGTTCCAAAGGACCATATTTAATGCTGTATCTCACAGCAACAGACCCCAAAAAAATATAAATATGACTCTCAAGCCACGGTTTAAAAAATTGTGAGGCGAACATGCCCCCAAAACCATAGACAATGCTAAAAATCTAAAGATGAAGAGAGTAAAATGGATATGGATTATTGCATGAAACCTTGGTGTCTCTACAGTCACCTCTCACAGCAAAACCAGCAAAATGAACTTGTTGGGACTGAGAATAAAAATTGCAGTAAGAAATGACGTATTTTTACAAAAAAATAAGTTTTTACCAGAGGACCCATTTCTGTTGGAGAGGAATGTGAAGTAGACCAGCAACTAATCGTGACCTCGGCAAAATGGGCCACAACATCATCAGAGATCCATGCCTGATTCATCTTGATGAAATTCAAACAATCCACATTATCTGTGAAAGTCGGATGCTTTTGTCTGTAATGACTCCTCCAGCTGTGCTGAAGTGCCCTCAGATATGACGCTTGCTGCTTGGCAGGACAACACCTCTATGGCGGGCGAGCCCAGCTCGGCCATCTCGTCCATTTTGGATACCCAGAAGTCCTATGGGGTCCGCGAACACATACAAAAACATCGGTTGTTGATATGCATATAGTCGTAGCACCAGGATCTAAGCTGGTCTCTAGTGTGTGTATGTGTGCCCCTGCTTGAAAGCTTTGGTGAGGTGGGGTAAATAAAGAATGCCAGAGTTCACCCATAGTGAGAGTCGATTAGTTATCGACAAAGTTTAAATCGGCACAGATTTTTTTATGGTGATCGGAATTTTTTAGATCATGCTATAAGTTTAGGTTAAAATCTGTGAAATCACTATTAAGATCAGCTCCATTTTCGTCACTTCCTGTAATTTTGGTTTTGGCCGTGCCAGCAAATCATATTACAGAAGTAGAGCATGTGAGATGTGTTTGCTACGCTCCATGACTGGTATGTGTAATGGTTGCGATTGGCTGGAAAAATCACATGACCGTGCGTTTTACATAAGAACAGCGTTTCCTGTTCAAGTCCTCAGTTTCTCTCATCGTCTCAATCAGATGGACGTTGCGCTCAGCCTTGTGTCCAAAACAGCTCAGACGAAATTATTATATTATCTCCAAAGAAACCTCTACTATTAGCTTGATCCTTACAATTTAGTATTAGATTAGATGAATTCGGAATATTTAATAAAGTCTATGGTATAGAGAATTAAAGGAGCAACTACGCTGGTACAAGTCACAGGGGAGGAGCGTAGGGTGGTACCCCCACGTGGTGACCAGCATAAGACAAGCACTATAAGAATGACAGAGTAAGGGAGTATTCACCAGACTTAGTGTAAGACATTGCAATACTTGAATTTATTAACTAGTTTTTCTAATGAAATATTTCCTGATAATGGTCAGCCTGAACTTATAGGATACACCTCTTTTTCTAGTAACTGCAGTCACTTTAGTTAGGTGCAAAACTCCACTTTTATTTTATCAGTAGTACATTTTCAGATAGGTGTTCATATCAATTTTGCCCATTCCACCTTGTTGTAAATACCACCTTGTACTTAAATTATAAAACCAGCAATTCAGCACCAGTTGATAGGTGCCAAAAATACTTGTAATAACCCGAATAAATTTCAGATACTGTTTTTTTTTGACTTTGTGCGCACTACATCTTTATTCATGAGGCAGGCCAGCCTTGCACTTAAAAGTGAAAACAGCGAATGTTGTAGTCAACCACAGGTGAATTGATATAGGTGCCAAAAAATGACCTTTATTACCGACTACATTTCAGAATCGTGTATTTTTTCACTTTGCGCACTACAGTCTTTTTCATTGGAGAGCACCTTGCACTTAAATAGAATACTGCAATTTTTTGTAGTACACCACAGTTAATTTTATAGGTGCCATAAAAAAACCTTTTATTATCCGAAATACATACAGATACATGTTATTTAGCACTTTTTTGCCCATGGTCCCATATTGTTGATAGAGCCACCTTGCAGTTTAAAAGTAATCCAGCAATTGTTTATTTACCTCAGGTGAATTGATAGGTGCCAAAAATACCGTTTATTATCCGATATCATTACAAGATACGTGTTTTTTTCACTAAGGCGCAGCCAGCTTTGGTTGATAGATCTACTTTGCAGTTAAATTGAATACAGCAATTTTGTAGTCAGCACTGGAGAAATTGAAAGGTGCCAAAATACCTATAAAATCCGTATACATTAAGATACTATTTTTTTTTCACTTTTGTCAGGTCAATCTTTGTTGATAGATCTACTTTGCAGTTAAATTTGAACCAGCAATTTTGTTTTGATTTTGGAGGATTTGAGAAAGCTTGATATTTGCCGTCTTTTAAATAAGAGACTTTCAAAACTCTTCCATACCTTCTCAAATTTTATTTTTCTGAACATGAGGCGAAATTCAGGTGAAAAGCGAGCAAAGAAGGGTGTTAGACATGGAGGTAGAGGAAGCGAGATGAAGGTTCAATGCCATCCCGATGCTGGCGGACAACACCCATGCCAGCGGAATCGTCATTTGCAGACCGACATGCCTGTATCGCTTGGTCAGGCCCCTGTGAATCCTCAGTAACCGAACACGTCCCAATCTGTTCTTCAGTGGTTAATGTCAACCTGCGCATCATCTTATACATAGCTAGCAATCCAGTATTGAGACAACCATTTCAATACAATTTAAAAAAAGAGAACACAAAACATGTGGGATTACCATCCCTAATTAAAAAATCGTATATCTATAATTAAACTACTAAAAAAACTTGCATGTACAAAATAGCTGGTAAAAAATTCCTCTGAATTAGGTACAAGAGGAGGACAGGGAAAACTTGGACCAAGATGTAGGTTATTCAGAGGACATGAGTATGTGAGTACGACAGAGAACAAAAGTACAGAGACCAATTTCCCTCCAGCACTTGAATAAAAAGAGAAAAAGAATGCCAAGAAAAAGGGCAACCAGGGTTAACAGAGCGTTAACCACCATTATTTTCCAAATGAACTCAATATACGAGGGTGCATAGGCGCAGACCCAGGTTCTTGACTGTGTACTGAGGAAGGCTGGAGTTCTCACACTTCCCGCTATCCGCACTCTGCTTCACACGAAACATTTTTCGTTGCTGTGTCATCCAATGGCATTTAACCTGCGTGTTAATAGATGTCGGGGGACGCCAGCCTGGTCTCTCACCGCACCCACTTGCAAACATCCGCCCTGGTGTCCCATGCTGTGACACAGGACAAGTATAGTCAATGGTCCAGTTCAACTAAAATGTGTAGAAAGACTCTTTTTTTTCCGCACTTTTTTTAATCTGGGGGTCAGTCAGGTTTAATGGGTCATACTGCGGTCCAGGAACAAGTTCAAGTCAATGTCCTGTGAAACTAAAATGGAGGTTTAAAGACTTCCTTATTCCGTCAACTTTTAAATCTGTGGGTCAGAACAGTTTTAAGGTCAAGCTGCGGTCCAGGACAGGGTTTTGTCAAATGTCCTGTTCAACTAAAATTGGTGGTTCAAAGACAACTTTCTTCCGCACTTTTATTCTGTGGTCATGCATGTTTTAAGGTCATGCTGCATTCCAGGACAGGGATATTCAGAGGAAGTCCAGTTCAAGTAAAATTATGGATCAAATAATACTCGTGCCTTCTGCCACTTTTTTAATTTGGTGGTTTGATGCATTGGGGTTTTAAGGGTTCATGCTGTGTGGTACAAGACAGGGATAGTGAATGTTGTGGTGACTTATTTCGATGTGGTGCTTTTATAGCCACGGTGAGATGCCTAAGATGTATCAGGTATCCATTTGACTGTTGTGACTGTTAATTCCAGCTTCTCCAGCCCTGTTTTAGGGTGTAATAATGAAGGTGTTGTTGCTCTCCATAGACTTAAAGGTCAACGGAGATGAGATGACTAATCTACTAACGAAAAACCTTATCGATGTTGGGCCGCCTATGACTATCGCCCTATTCTTTGATACCAACGTAATCGGTCACAACACTAGTCCTCAATAAGGTCAACTGCCAACCTTGCCTGCTTCTGCCGCTAACGGCTACATGGCACTCTACAGCTGTCACGGTCGCTGCGTTGTTCCACCGTGACATTTGAAAGAACGTGAAGCAGACTTCAACACGAATTTCCTCCAGTTTGATCAATCACCAAGGTCTCCATTTCCAGCATTTAACTCTCTATTTGTGTGGGTTACAGGAAAGTGCTTGTGTTTTGTTTTGTACCGGGATCCAGGAGGGTGGCCAGCCCAGTAACTGATGTTCAAGTTGATGGCCTTCAATGCGAGGATCATGTTTGTGGATGAAATGGAGCATACCAATCACACAGTGAGAGATTGTAGCTTTGATTCCCAAGCCTCTGGGTCGAGGGCACTAGTCAAACTGATCTTCTATCTTCCTCCTCCGCCTCAAATTCGCGCAACCTCTTTCCAAGCAGTTATGTCGGTAACATCAGTGTCTAGATACTCCTCCTCCTCCGCGCTGCCTGTCCGGCACATCGCTTCAACACAGCCCTGACTGCCTGAGAAGATGCACCCAGAGAGCGCTGATTGCGCCACCTGCACAAGCTTCTTGTACCCGACCACTGCATAATGAAGCCGATGTAAATTTGTGAAACTGTCGGGCCTGTGGATTTGACGGAAAGAACGGCTCCGTTTCGCATCTGTGTCCGTCTACTCCTCCCGTCGCAGCGGGACCTGTTGCCCAACGATCGTTCCAGAACTAAGATCACCACAATGCTAATGCTGAAAAGGGCATTGTCCGCACTGACCTTTTTTGGTGGCTTCTTAAAAAACTGGCAAGGAGGGTTTGCAGAGCTCTTTTACATGCCTCCACTCTCGGTGGCTCAACACGCCGAGGTCCGCACCGCTGCTTGTCGGGCCCAATGTGTCACTTCGTACTGCGTAAGGGGCATTGCGCTGCTGCCACAATCGTGGGCATGTGGAGGGTGGAATTCCAGCGTGTTTTCCACGTCAACAATAAGCGGTTGAGGGGAGGCGAGCTGACGCTGCAACGCAGCCAGGCGGGACGAAGCAGGGTGCGAACGGCGGAAGTGCGAAAATCAGACCTCGAGCCCTTCTTCAGCAGGCAGTCCAGACCCGGGTAGCTCTTTAGAAATTTCTGGACGACCAGGTTCATGCCATGTGCCAGGCAGGGAGTGCTCCAGCTTACCGATCTTAAGGGCGGCCAGCAGATTTCGCCCGTTATCGCATACCACCTTGCCTGGCACAAGGTTCTTGTCACCCAGCCAGCGCTCGGTCTCGTTGCGGAGAGCCGTCCACAGCTCCTGACCTGTGTGGGGACGGTCTCCAAGACAGATTAATTTTAAAACGGCTTGGTTTCTCTGGGCACGTGATGCCACCAGAGGACCTTGGGGGAAAGAGCCCTGCACCATCCCTGCGGTTTTGAAGAGCGTGCGCCGAGCCTGAGAGCCACAGTCACCCGCAGAGACATCCACCCAGCTCACCCAGTGAGCTGTCACAGAGATATAGTGGCCTTGGCCATGCTTACTAGTCCATGTGTCGGTGGTCAGATGGACTTTTCCGGCCACAGATGCAGACAACACGCTTGAAATTTTAGATGACACGTGGCTGGCCAGGGCAGGGACGGCTTTTCTGGCAAAGAAATGCCTGCTCGGCATCTGGTATTGGGGGCAGGCAAGGGCCATGACGTGGCGGAACCCATCTGTGTCCACCAGACGGAAAGGCAACATTTCCAAGGCCAAAAGCCTGGCAATGCTGACATTCAGGCTTTTTTGGGATGGTTTGGGTTAAAGTGTTTCTTCTGCTCCCAAACCTGGAAGACAGAAGGCTGGCTGCTAGAATGGCCGCTGTACGGCGTGCAGGTCGTCAAACTGGCGGAAGGAGAAGGGGTAGGATGGGTCTCTGGTGGTGCTGGTGGTACTTGGGCGACGGTGGAGGCTGAAGCGGAGGCTGATCCCTGATCATGACTCTGAGAGACATGGGCAGCTGAGGAACGCTTGGTGGTGGCGGAGGAGGAGGAGGCGGAGACAGAGGGTGTGACAGTGGTTGGAGGCCCGGCGTCGGTCTGGCCATTTTTGGACAAGTGTTCCCTCCATTTCAACTCATGCATTCGCTGCATGTGACTAGACATGTTGGTGGTGGTTAACCACTTAAGGTTCTTGCCTCTACTTATGCATTTACGGCAAAGGCGGCATATGACATCGCTGGGTGAATCAGAGGCTTGCTCAAAGAATGCCCAGGCTTGAGAGGTCCTGTACCTTTTTGACGGCTATAAGGAGGACGGGGTTTGCGCTGACCGTGGCTGGCGGAATCATTATCAGCGGACTTCTGCGACCTTTTTGTGGCGGGATCCGTATTGACACTACCCCATCGTCTTTCTCCTCGTCCACTGATGAAGCGCTCGCAAGCAAATTCTGCGGACAAGACCAGGATGGATGCGCAATGTCGTCATCATCATCATCATCAACACAGGTGACTTGGCCGTCCTGACTTTCTGCATCAGAGCTGCGGGCTACAAGCAAGAGGGCCTGCAAGGCGTTGCCGACCGCCGGGATTTTTTGCCGATTGACCGGCTTCCTTCTCCTCCTCTGATGGCATCAGTAATGGGTGTCAGAGCAGACTTAAATCATCCTCTTGATCTTTTAACATGCCTGATGACCCCAACCGCATTTTGTCATCAAAGAGGCCTTCAGACAATGGATTATCCACAGTGGTGGGTACACGAGTTGACATTTGGGCTGCTTCATGTTGGACGGATGCTGAGGATGCTGATGACGCCATTTGTGGCCGTGACTGGAGGCGAGGAGGTAAGATGCTGGATGCAGGTTGCATTAACCACTGAAGGGACGTTTGGCGACGCTGTTCGTTTCTGAGATTCACAGGCCTGTCCCAGGATGACAGGCTGACGGTCCTGAAAAATGATGATCCACTGGCATTGCGTGTGCCCCAGCATGGAAGGAGCACCTTCTCTGTACCTCTACCTCAATGGCTACCCCCTCTTTTGTCGCTTACCACCTGCATTTCACTCCATGTTCAGAATATAAAATTTGAGAAGGTATGGAATAGTTTTGGAAAGTCTCTTTTTAAAAAGACGGCAAATCACAGCTATTCTCAAATCCCTCTAATCAAAACAAAATTGCTGGATTCAATTTAACTGCAAAGTGTCTCTATCAAAAAAATCTGGACTGGGCAAAAGTGCAAACAAAAAGTATTGTTATGTTTTCGTATAATACACGGTATTTTTTTCACCTTTCAATTCACCTGTGGTGACTATAAAATTGCTGTTTCAAGATTTACGTGCAAGCTGCGTCAATGAACAAAGCGTTAGTGCGCCCCAAAATCAAAAAACACGTAATCTGTTATGTTTTGTATAATACACGGTATTTTTTGCACCTTTCAATTCACTGTGGTGACTATAAAATTGCTTTTTTCAGTTTTACGTGGCAAGCTGCGTCAATGAACAAAGTGTAGTGCGCCCAAAATAAAAATAAAACACGTATCTGAAATGTATTGGATAATAAAATGTATTTTTTGCACCTTTCATTTCAACCTGTTGGTGACTATTAAAAATTTCTGTTTTAGATTTACGTGCAAGTGCGTCAATGAACAAAGCTGTTTGTGCGCCAAAGTCAAAAAACACGTATCTGTCATGTTTTCGGGATAAAACACGGTATTTTTGCACCTTTCAATTCACCTGTGGTGACTTTTAAATTGCTGTTTTAAGATTTTCGTGCAAGCTGCGTCAATGAACAAAGCTGTAGTGCGCCAAAGTCAAAAAACACGTATCTGTTATGTTTTCGTATAATACACAGTATTTTTTTCACCTTTAAATTCACCTGTGGTGACTATAAAATTGCTGTATTCAGATTTAAGTGCAAGGTGGATATATGAACAAAAGTGGAATGGGTAAAATTGAATATGAACACCTATCTGAAATGTATACTGATAAAAAAAGTGGGTTTTGCACCTAAACAGAGACCTGCAGTTATTAGAAATGGGTGTGTATCCTAATATAAGTTCAATATCCAGGAAATATTTCAATAGCAAACTGTTAATAATAAAGATATTGCAGTGCAATGTCTACACTAAGTCTTGGTGAACTTTATCCAGTGTTCTTTATAGAGCTCTTGTATGTGATCGCCCCCCGGCCCCCCCCCCCCCGCTCCCCCTGTGACTTTACAGCGGTAGATGCTCCTTTAAAATTCTCTACCTAACTACATAAAATCTTCCAATCTCTAATCTAACTAAATTGTAAGGATCACAGCTAATAGTAGAGGTTTCTCTGTGCAGAAATAGAATAATTTCGCTGAGCTGTTTGGCCACAGGCAGAGCGCACATCCGACTCCTATGAGACGCTGAGAGACACTGAGGCTGAACAGGAAACGCTGTTCTATGTAAAACGAGGTCATGTGATTTTTCCAGCCAATCGCAACCATACACATCCCAGTCATGACGTCGCACACACATCTCACCCTGCTCTATTCTGTAATCTGATTTGCTGGCCGCCAAAATTACAGGAAGCGCCGAAAATGGCGATCTTAATAGATGATGCACAGATTTTAGCCTTAATTATCGCATGATCTAAAAATTTCGATCACCATAAAACCTTGCCGATTTCAACTTTGTCGATAATAATCGCTCAACACTACTGACTACAACAGCAGAAACACATTTAATTAACACTTGGATCTAAATTGCGCAAAAGAAATGAGTTGACAAAAATTAACAGCTATGTGGCTTGTTAAAACGACATTTATTTTACTGACTACAACAGCAGAAAAACGCTTAATTAACCCTTGGATCTAAATTGCACAATAGAAATGAGCTGCCAAAAATTAACAGCTATGTGGCGTGTTAAAACGACATTTATTTTACTGACTACAACAGCAGAAAAACGCTCACATAACCTTCGGATATGAATTATGCTACAGGCAAAATTTCTTCTTTGGCATTGAAAAACACCATTTTTTTTTACTGACTACAACAGCAGAAAAACATTAAATTAACCCTTGGATCTAAATTGCGCAAAAGAAATGAGTTGACAAAAATTAACAGCTATGTGGCATGTTAAAACGACATTTCTTTTACTGACTACAACAGCAGAAAAACGCTTAATTAACCTTCGGATATGAATCATGCTACAGGCAAAATTTCTTGTTTGGCGTTGAAAAACACTGTTTCTTTTACTGACTACAACAGCAGAAAAACGCTTAATTAATCCTTGGATATAAATTGCGCAAAAGAAATGAGCTTTCAAAAATTAACAGCTATGTGGTGTGTTAAAACGACATTTATTTTACTGACTAGAACAGCAGAAAAATGCTTAATTAACCCTTGGATCTAAATTCCACAAAAGAAATGAGATGCCAAAAATTAACAGCTATGTGGCTTGTTAAAACGACATGTATTTTACTGACCACAACAGCAGAAAAACGCTTACTTAACCTTCGGATATGAATTATGCTACAGGCAAAATTTCTTCTTTGGTGTTAAAAAATTGCGCAAAAGAAATGAGCAGCCAAAAATTAACTGGTATTTGAAAAAACGCTGTTTCTTTAACTGAATACAACAGCAAAAACAGGCTTAGATAACCTTTGGATATTCAATGTACTACAGAACTGAGCAGATAGCATTAAAATGTATATGCAGCTGAATTGGAAGCACAAAATTAGAACGAAAGAGAAGCAGTCTCTGAGAAAAGCTGTGACACCCTCCCAAAAATCGCTGTATAAAAGTTATTTCTTTTGTGTGAGATCTCTAATACTGGAGCTGCAGCAGCTACAACACGGCAAAGAGAGAGGAGTGTGAACTGCCAGCGTCACCTCCGGACTTTTATAGTGTGGTGACGTCACAGAATCCCGCCGGTCTCTGATTGCCTTCATCTCTGCACATGTCATTTAGGCTACTCCTTTCTTCCTCCCAGGGTTCTTTGCCCCATTTAACGCTATGTGCTTGCAGCCATTTTATCAATTAAAAACACGCTTCGTTCCCGCGAATCACCCCAAACTTCGACTTCGTTCAGAATCGAAGTTTTCCTGAAATTCTAAATGAATTCCACTTCATTAGAATTGATTCTAATAATAATAATAATGATAATAATAATAATAATAATAATAATAATAATAATAATAATAATAATAATAATAATAATAATATCCATTGAGGATGAAGAACCTGCTTTGCTATTGTCACATTTCCTAATGCAGGTGGTTAGAAACGCTGGGTATGCGGATCCTCTGGGCCACTGCAAGTGTAGATGGTATAACTCGTGGTGGTTGCAGAAGTGTAGGACAGGGACACCTGTAACGAGAACAGGTAACAGCAGGTGTAGCCGTAGACAGGTAGCAGAGTCCCAGGCAGGTAACAGACTTGATACAACAGCAGTAACCTCTTGGACACGGGGAGCAGAAACAGTAGGCAGGGGGAGAGGTGGGCAGGAATCAGAGATGACTTGAAGCTCCAGGGGCACTTCTTGTGCTTCAGGCTCTACAATAAGCAAAACAGACAGACTGCGCTGGTGAGTGCGTTCCTCTGAGGTGAGATGAGTATGATTGACCTCCATGGGCTCATCTTGTGGGAACGCAGGTGCCTGTTGTGAAAATCTTGGGGTTGCAGGTACAAGGTGGAGGCTTGTGAGGCCGGGAGGACGTAGACTGCTGGCAAAGCTCTAGCTCCCTTTCATCAAAACGGATGTCAATCCGGGTAGCCAGAGCGATGAGGTTGTCCAAGGTGATAGGAAGGTCATGACCAGCCAATTCGTCCTTGATGCGTCCATCAAGGCCCCCGCAGAATTCTGCGACAAAGGCCTCGTTGTTCCATGCAAGCTCAGAGGCCAGGGTGCGGAACTAGTTGGGATATTGGCCCACAGAGGAGTCGCCTTGACAGAACCAGAGCAAAGATGATGCAGCAGAAGTATTGCGTCCAGGTTGTTCGAAGATCAGGACCTCAAAGTATATGGCACACTGGTTGAGGAATCCGCGACACGTATGGGGGTCTCTGAAGAAACGGACAGGCAGAGGCAGATGCAGGTTGGGACTGGTCATGGCAGCCGAAGGCAGAGCTACAGCAGGTAGCGGAGCAGGCATAGGTTCCAATGCAGACACAATTTTGTCCAGATGGGTGGTAATGGTCTGCAGTTCTGGAACAGTTGCTCCAGGTGTATGCCATGATGGTTTATTAGAGCTACAGCGTCTGGCAAGGTCACTTCTCCGGGATCCATTGTATGTTCAGTTCATACTGTCACGTTTTCTAATGCAGGTGGTTAGAAACGTCGGGTATGCGGATCCTTTGGGCCATCGCGAGCATTGGTGGAAGCAGAGGTGCAGGACAGGGACACCGGTAATGAGAACAGGTCATGGCAGGTGTAGCCATACACAGGTAGCAGAGTCCCAGGCAGGTAACAGACTTGATACACCAACGGATAACAGCAGGAGGAAGCATTATGGTACAGCATCAGGAACAGCAGGATACAGGTGCACTGGATAGCGCAGGGTTAACACAGGTACACAGGTGACTCAAGGGTTCAGTCAGCATGAGCACAGCAAACAGGGGTTAAGCTTCTAGGATGAACACCAAGGAACTGACCAGGAGCAAGGGCAGGACGTTCCTTATATACAAACAGGGTTACAGGTTAATTGGCAAGTAATTGCGTACTGTCTCTCTAAATACTCATGCACTGCCATGCACGCCCTAGAGGGTGTTCATGCACACACAGGCAGCCAGAGTGGATGGGTGCAAGTTGGAGCAGGAATGTGGACTGGTAAGTTATACTGAGCAGCAGAGAAAGCCGCTGGAAAAGAGCCAGGAGCCGGACCAGGTATGTAATGTGCAAGAGCATCAGAGAACACCGCAGCAGTGGCCGGGTCACGGGCATGCCCGTAGTTCAGCATGTACCGTGACAGCTAGATGTTAACATTTATAAAAAGAATGGTTCGTAGCACAGCATCACCGTGTTTCATGATCTTCACGCTTCTCTCAACCCACTTTCATGTAAATGTGTATTTTTGCAAAATAAAGCTAGCATGTTGGCTTGTGAATAGAAGAACAGAACTGTTCACTGTAATTATTCGTCACATTGACAGCATTATTTATGAGTTCTGTATGAATAATTGATCATAATTTAAATAACAATACTTATTCAGAATTTTATGATAGTATTTAAGTTCAAATTACAGTGCTTGAAAGTATGCAGAAAAGTACAAGGATATTTAACAGTGCACATCAGCAATAGATCTGCAGTATTAATTGTCTGTTGAGAAAACAACTTAAACAAGGTTTATTTCATGCAGCAGTTTAGCACTATATAAATAATATTTACTGAGAAGATATCAGAAGAGCTGTGCAGCAGTTTTATACTCTGACAAGTATTTATTTTATGCATTAGGAGAAGAAAAAAAAAAACTAATACATTTTGCCTTTTTGAGCGTTCCAGAACACCCTACCTGCATATAAAATTGACATCCATTTTGCTAATACAGTGTAGCATCATATCTTTTGCAAACACATGTGAGTAATTCCTTTGAAATATTTTCTTGACTTTAAAATGGCATAAATCTGTTTTTGGAGCTAAGGAAACACATCTTATTACAATATAGTGTAGGGATGAATCCTTTTTGGTTCAAAAAAAATAGCAATGTTATCGTCTATTCGTGTGTTTAAACATACTGTTTTTTTACATCTGCAGATCATATTATAGAAGTGACAAGTGTCTTCTAACTGGCAGTGTGTTTTCTTTCTCGTTTTAGGTGAGATTATATGCACGGCCAGACGCAATAAGAAGAGGATCAGGAGACTATGCACTTAATATAACAAAACGGCTTTTGGAATTCTATGAGGATTATTTCAAGGTTCCATATTCTTTGCCAAAATTAGGTAAGAAGAACAAATTTCTATTTTAAATATTATGTACTTTTAATCCATTTCCAGTTACATATTATATATGTCAATGATGCAGTCAGTGGCTACATTTTCCAAATATACTGTTGTGAACATAAAAAGCTTCAGAGAGCACCTAATAAAATGCACTGTGCTATAAGTCAATGGGAGGTTGGGATGATATATCAAACTGTCACATTATTTTTGATGTTTTCTGCCATCATGTGTGACAATTTATACAACCTTGAATGGTTAATCAAGAGAAGAAAAGGACTAAATTAATTTATTGTTAATTAACAACATTTATGAAGAGTGGTACAAAGCATATGTTTAGAGGTAATCCTATCATGGGTACCACATTAAACATTAACCTCTTCATGAACATCCAGTGGGAATATACGTTAGCAAGGAATGTCATGTTGATATAAATGCACCTTGTTAGCTCGTGGCAAATCACACCAAAGTAGCACAGTGTAACATGGAAGTGAAATGTCAGAAAATATGAAGCCCACAATCTTAGCATTGTATTTCTGCACACAAAAGCGTTGCTACTGCATTCCAGTAGTCACTATAGTGACCCATGAGAACATTTCTACAGTTTTGGTTTTTTAAGGTATAGGGGGGCTAGGAGGGAACTTCAGACCTGTGAGCAGGGCCATCTTATCCATTGGGCACACTACACAATTGCCTGGGGATCCCAAACTCATAGGGGTCACAGATGGTAAACGTATTTCCCAGGAATCCAAAGCACATGCCCTGAATATCTGAATCGAGGCTGCTTATTTAACTGTTTTTGTCTTCATAGAATGTACAAACAGTTGAAAACCATGCTGAATCAGGGAGCTTTAGGCTCACTGTCCTTCCAACTAGTCTTGTAGGCTGCCTGCCTACAAGATGTCATAAGGGTGTCCTAATATGGGCTTTGTGATGATATGGGAGTACTTGGGGGTAGTTAGAGGTATGTTCTCATGTGGCGTCACGTTCGGGGCATGGCTAGAGGCATGGCCGAGTGGGATGTATTTGGGCAGTGCCCACTGCACTGCTGTGCTCTGGGGCCCATAATGCTTTTAAGACAGCTCTTCCTGTGAGGTATACCCCATACAAAAATCCCATTGTATATGAATATGTAGCTCAAATATGTTCTTCATTACTGTGAACGTTAATTTAGAAAAATAAAAAATAAAATCAGTAAAATGTAAAAGTATGTGTAACGGAACGAGGTAGTGGATCCGCTGGGCCATCGCAAGCGGTGGTAATAGCCTACCAGGGAGCGGAATCTAAGTGGTCCCGGTTTTCACCAGAGCCCGCCGCAAAGAGGGATGGACTCGCAGCGGCGGGATTCCACCAGGTCGCTACCCCTGATGCGACTTGCTTGCGGTGGTAGCCGAGGTGCAACCCAGTACCAAATCGACAGGCAAACTTGTAGTCGGGTACGGGCCAAAAGGTCAGGGCAGGCAGCGAAGGTTCGTGGTCGAGAAACGTAAGCTGGAGGGACTGGTACATGGAATTGGAAACTGGAACATAAAGAAGGCTTCCTCACATAGGGTAAGGCACTATGGAATTGGCGGAGTAAAGGAAGAGGTGGAGCCATTATATAGGGTCAGTGGCCGGCAAATCCAATTACTGGTGTGCTGGCCCTTTAAATCTGACATAGCCAGCGCGCCTCCCTGCTCCCTAGGGCGCAACGACCGCCAGTCAGCTGAGAAGCAGCAGGAGCGCGGTCAGGTAAGACCGTGCGCCCGTGGGAGCGAGTGCGCCCACAGACTGTGGCGCAACGCACCCCGGGCACAGCAGGGACAGGGCGGGCATGACAGTGTGCTAAGTTTTATAAGACTCACATTCTTGAAATATGCAAACTGGGTCATGATCTCCTGTTTTAAAAGTCATCTTATGGCCTTACACAACGTGTTTGAGGAAGAATGGATCTAAAGCTGAACTATTTCGATACCTAACTATTATAGTACATGTAGAACATTCATATCTGATTGGAACTGATCTTTAATGCAATGACAAGAGTATGATTACTAGATGATCTTACTGAGCAGGCTGCCTTTTCTCAACAGAAGCCTTATAGATTGACAGGAAAACATCACTTCTCATGTCCTTTACATAAGGATACAGTATATGATGGAGTGCTGTTACCACTCTGCAATGAGTGCAAACCCTTTTTTATTTTAACGCTCGTAACCATGATATTACATGTACTGTGTGTACAGTACTTTATAACTGGTGTAAGAAGTCTAAAGATTACCATATTTTTATCAGTGAAATCTGTAATAAATCAATCCTTAGAAATAGTTCCTTTTGATTTGTTTTGAAAGTTATGTTTCATATGACATTTATGATTTATTAATTACTATTGTGTGCATTTGTTCTTTGTGTTGATTTGATGCAGTGTTGTTTATTTGAAAGCAAAGGTATTTTTTATGATCTTACATCTCCTGCAAACTCCAAAGACTAAAAGGTCTTTGAGATTTGTGGCAGATATAAGGCTTTGTAAATGCTAAAGAAAATAAAGTTATGCTTTAGGGCATGTCCACACGGCACGGGTTTTCGGCCGTTTTTTCAGCCGGTTTGCGGTTTTTCAGACCGCCTGAAAAACCGGCCGAAAATGAGCACAATTGTGCTCTATGGAAAACCCGTGCAGCAGTCCCCACTGCACGGGTTTTCCGCCCGGCGGTTTTGTCGCCGGTGGACCAGCGACAAAACATTGAACATGCCCAATCTTCCGTCGGAAGATGTGCATCTCAATGGGAAGGGGGAGGGCTGTTCTCCGCTCATCACGGAGAAAAGCCGTCCCCTCCGCGGCCATGGGGACGGCCGCAAAACAGTACAAATACCGGCCGGCAAACCGTCCGGTATTTGTCCTGTGCCGTGTGAACGGCCCATTACAGTCTTTCAGTGCTCAGTTATTTTTGCAGATTTTATTCAAGGCCATAATCAGGGTCACACTGGGACTAAAAAGCAGCCCTGCCACAAAACCCCCACCAGCCCAATCCACCTACATATTTTCCCTTGGTCACGCACCTCACTACTTTCTAAAATAAACAACACTATAAATACAAGCAAGAAAGTGAAAGTGTTGCAGAGAAACCCTTAATGACTTCTCCATCCTGTCCAGACCACCATGGTGATTTCTCTTGGCCATGACTTGTTCCTGCAGAATTTTCCACACAAATATCTTAGAATACTCAATTTTCCACTACCTCCCTATCTCTCTCTTTATTACCTCTGTACAAACTCCCCTTAGGGTGAGGTCGGGGTGGAAGGTTATGGGGTAATAGGTGGGGGTTCTATTTTTTGTTGGCACTAGACTGCATAACACAGTGGGAGGGGGCGGGAAAGGTGGTATGGGCCACAGCTTGCGGGCACAATTTCCTGGTGGGGGGACAGAGGAACAAACCCTTGGAGATTGTGCTGCAGCTGTAGCCTGTAACCCCCAAAATCATATTGTACAAACTGAATGTTGTCTCCTGCAACCCCAGAAGATCAGCAGCAACTATGATCTTTAATGGGTGGGAAGGATGGCATTTAGCACTATCTTTTTTTTTTCTTTTTTTGTATCGTTTCCATACTTCAACAAGTTTACCCTTTAGACTACGTCAGACTGTACATCTGACAAGCTTTTAATCCATTTGTAATAAAATAACAAAAGGGTCAATGAGGGATGTTGTCAGGGAGTGTTTATTTAAATAAAGTGGTGTTTTGTGCGTTGTTTGGGACTTTTATCACTCTATCTCAATGTTAGTTATGCTAGCAATGGGGCTTGCTGTCAGCCAGTAGTGTGTTTTTGTCACCCGAAGGCTGACATTAACCTCTTCTTATAATACCACAACAACCAAAGCTCCAGGGATACTGGGAAGAGCCAGGTTATCATCTGAAGCAGACCATATAATGTGATGATATTCTTCTGTAGCAGCTAGTAAGAAGGGATCATTATCCATGAACCTTCTCTTTCTGATTGTATCAGGCTGTTGCTGCCAGTTTTACTTTGGCTGGTTAAAAAAAAGTTGGGAACCCCAAGTTGTAGTTTTCTTTTAATTATCTTTTAATCATTTTCAATATATAAATAAGAAATAAATTATGTGGAGTCCTGACCTCTCTTTTTTATAACCAGCCAAGGTTAAACCAGCAGCAACAGCCTGATCCTATCAGGATGGGGAAGTCCATGGATACTGGGCCCTTCCCATAATAAAAAAATACCAGCCCGAAGCTGCCACAGAAGCAGACCCTCACATTAGAAGGTCTACTGTACTTCAGGCCAATAGTGACACAGGGTTCGCGTCTGCCATGGGGTGACAAAAAAACACAGTTGTCTGACATCAAGCCCCAGTGCTAATAATAGAGGGGAGTCTGTCTGACACCTTTATTATTAAAAAAAATACCCAAACACAAAAAACACTATTAAAATAAACACTTCCAGATATCTCCCACTGACCATTTTATTAAAGAAACAGATTAAAATGCTGGTCCAATGTAGTCCAATGGATCTGCCATAGTCCAAAGGGTCTGCACAGTCCAAAAAAGGTACCTGTTAAAATATAGAAACATTACCTAGCCTTTGGCTGACAACTATCTAAAGTTCTTGGAAAGTTTTAGCCTGACCAACCAAGAGGAAACATAAGCACTGAAAGTCCCTCGGGCAGCATGAATTCTAAGTATGGCCCTTTGAGATAGACAGAACCTCTTTTAGGGAGGTAGACCTAAATTAAGCAGGTAGCTACCCTTAATAGCTGGGAGTTCCTGCTATAGGTAAGAAGTGTATTGGGTACTAAGGTAGGCACTGCACCCTTTTCAAATATATAGATAAAGCCAACAATAGGGCCACTAGTAGGTTAGGACTCAGCTAAGTATATAGGTAGACAGGGAAGATATCCAGAAGTTAGGCGGGCAGGAAAGACCCAGAAAGTTAGGCAGGTAAACAAAACCTTAAGTGGGTAGATAGGCAGGCAAGATCCCAGGTGGGTAGGTAGGCAACTAAGGCATGGTCCCAGTCGGGTAGGTAAGCAGACAAGCAAGGCCCCTGAAAGGTAGGTAGGCAGGCAAAAAAAAGGCCTTAGTTGGGCATAAAGGCAGGCAGACAGCCCCAGGGAGGTAGGTAGGCAGGCAAAGCTTCAGGTGGGTAAGTAGGCAGGCAAGGCCCCAGGAAGGTATAAAGGTAGGAAAAGCAAGGTCTTAGCTGGATAGGTAGGCAGACAAGGCCCCACCTGAGTATATAGGCAGGTAAGCAAGAACCGAGGAAGGTAGGTAGATAAGCAAGGTCTCAAGAAGTTATGTAGACAGGCAAGGCCCCAGCTGGGTAGATAGGCAGACACTGCCCCATGTGAGTATGTAGGCAGGCAGGCAGGCAATGCCCCAGCTGGGTAGATAGGCAGACATTGCCCCATGTGAGTATGTAGGCAGACAGGCAGGGAATGCCCCAGGTGGGCAGGTAGGCAGACAAGAACCCAGATGGGTACATAGGCAGGCAAGGACCAAGGAAGTAGCTAGGTAGGCGAGGCCCCAAGTAGATATGTATTCAAGTAAGGCCCCACATAGGTAGGTAGTCAGGCAAGGCATTGGCCATGAACATGCACTGGCTAGTCATGGGCAGTTGGGCACCATGCTTTCTAACAAAAACCCTACTTACCAGTGTGTAGGGCCTTTTCACAGAGGAAGAGCTAGCTGTTTTATCTAGACGTTCTGCCTGCAGTATTGCCGGGGAGCCAGACAGACAGCTTTCTTACGTATTTAGGGGGACATGTATGAAAACTGTCTTGGTCTTACACTCTCTTTGTTGCTCATAGCTCTAAACCAATCAGAGCGCCCCTTTTATTTTTTCAGAGCACTATATAAAATGAAAGGGTAACTATGATTGGTCATTATGGGCAACAAAGAAAGTCTTAGACTAAGCCAGTTTTCTTACAGGGTGGTTTTTAGTACTGAGTCCCTGGCAAAAACAACAGCATATGACTGTAGTGGGTGGGCGGGGTCTGCTCCGCCCCTTTAAAAAAAATTGTATGAAAAAAATGCACCCAGTCCTGTTCTGCTTTCTTTTAAATTTTTGTGAACTACATTTGGAAATTGGCCCCAAATTTAAAAGGGCGTGCCCGGACTGATTAAAAACAAGTCCCCCATTTATGAATGTATCACTCCAAACTGTGGAGCGAAAGTGTTGGAAAAATCCATTCCAATTCCATAGTGGCAAGGCTGAGATAAATTTTGGCACATACACATACTATTCACCACATTTTTGCGCATGAATATAACTCATAATGGCACCTTTTTTAAATTTGTCTGAGCATTTTTCATATTACTAAGGAATGATAAAATTAATTAGGGAAAAAGTACGGACTGCCCGGGGGTTGGTGCTACTTTTCATACATGTCCTCCATAATCTTTGTGTCACAGTCACTGGCCCCACTTCATGGTACAATACTGTACAAGTGCTACTCAGTTAGATAACACTGATGGTACTGATGTCATATGTGTCTATCCTGTAAAAAAGACATCACCAATGTAACATATGGAATAGATGTTACAGAAATTAGTGGGGGTCCTCCTTTTCCCAGGGGGAACTTTGGCCCCCTTCTTCTCCATGGCTGAAAAATTCTCACTTTTTTTGATCCCAAAAGAAATGTTTGGGAGGGCATGGTTGGGTAAAAATTTAAAAATTAAGTGTTAAAAAGTAAAATTAATTTTTTGGGCCCGTGTTTGTCATCTTAGCAGGGTGCCACTGAAGCCAAATCAGGGGCAGCTACTTTGGGCTCAGTGTTTTGAATTTTGGGTGGCACGTGCGATTGCTCTGAACCCTGTAGCCCCTGTATTCCCCTGTCCTCAGCTCTAGCCATTGTACCATTATTACACAGATCAAGAATGCACTCATGCAACTTTTTTCCCCTTTTGCAAAAAAAAAAAATTCCCCACCTGTGAGAACCACATGTTTTTCACGGGCAGGGAATGACGGCCCCAGTGACGTGAAATAAACGAGTGCGGGCTGGAAAAAAGAGCTAAAAAAGTAGAAAAATTAACCAAAAAAAACCCCCAAAAAAAACTCCAGTCTTGTTCATGAATTACCATTACTGTTGTTTTTTCTATTTTTTATCCCAAAAATAAAATTGGGGATAAGAAAACCCCACTGATCCCCTTTTTATTTTTTTGGGGGGAAAGAAAACCCCCCCTGGATACAGACCCCCGGTTTTTGGTTTTAAAATAAACTAAACCCCAACAAGATTTAAAAATACCTTCGGCAATGAAAAATTTTTTTAAATACATATAAAATATAACTTTTTTCAGGTATCCCCAAAAAAAAGAATGAAAGGGTAATCACTTGCAAAAAGCCCTTTTTAAATGCTTCCCCAAAAACAAAAACAAAAAACAGAGCATCCCCCCTAAAAAGGGCGACCCTGAAAACCCTATTTGTTTAAGCCCTGGGATTCCCTTAAACCACCCCAAACCAATTTAAAAAACCAAAAAGTAATCCCAAGAAAAACACAAAAAAGTCCCACAAAAGCGTGAAAACCCAAATACAAAAAAAAAACCCTAACTTACAAAAAAATACAAAAAAAACAAAAAATCAAAGTAATAAAAAATTCCCCAAAATACTGGCCCCGGAGGGCTTTTCCCCCACTGAAACGGGGTTTTCATCAGGGGCCCATAAACACAAAACCGGAGTGAAAAAGGGAAACAAACAGAAAAGGGAAAAAAGACTATGCTCACTTTCCCATTCGGTACATTTTCAGGGGGGGCCCAATGTTTCCACCCCTTTTGGGTTTTCCGTCTGATCCCGGGGTTGGGGCCCGATAGATCAAAAGGGAAATCCCCGTGGGAAAAAAAGAGCCAGAAAAGAAACTTGATGTACAAGGGGCCATATACTCAGGCGCTTTTATATTGTGAAAAGATGGACCGCCGGGGAACCCCCGTCTTTTCCTTTTTAAAAAGCCGGAGAAATCGTAGGTGTGTCGTAAAACAATTTCGAGCCCCCATGCGCGGTTTAAAAGTACCAACATCCGTACTTCCCGGGCGTTTTGCGCCTGCGCAAAAACAACTAAAAGAAATAGAAAAATTTTCCCCGGGCCGATCGTGAAGCAACCCTTAAACGGCGGGTTTGAAACAGGTTTTGGCCCTTTAGAAAGGCATGACAGTGGTTTTGGGGCGCACAAAGAGGTAGGGGTTTAAAAAGGGAAAACACACGTACCATAGTTACCTTTTAGTTCGCCCATTTTTGGGTTTTAAAAATTTCACTAAAAGGGTGAAAAATTACTCAACTGGGGGGAAGAGATGAGAAAAAAGGGGGCCCTCTGTTACCCCCAAAATTGGAAAATAATAATTTACTCTGTTAATGTTATAGCACCCAACCTGATAATAAAAATAAAAAACTTTACTAAGATTTTCGCTAGTTTACTAGTTTTTAAATTTAAAATGAAAAAAAACGACAGGGACTCTTTTTGGGCCCCGGGGGTGGACTGTTTTTAATCGAAAAATCAGTTTGGATTCTCTCTGCAAGATTTTTCTTTCTTTGTTCCCACCCGTGGAGGGGAAAAAAACCAACTAAATAAATGAAAAGGAAATGGCTTTGGGGTTGTCACGATGTTTTAGAGTTCATGTGTTTCGCAAGGGGGTTTTCCCGATGATTTTTTAAATACCCCCGGGAACATTTCGAGGATTCTATGTTTTAAACCCTCCCTGATATTTTTTCCCCCCATACATCAAGGGGCGGGGGCAGTGATTTGATAAACAACCCCCTTCTTGTTTTCCAATTAGCATAGTCAAAAAGTCTGAATGTTTTCCCAGACCCGGGATTAGTCACACATTTGGGGCATGCAAAAAATTTGGCAGGCCCTACAACCGCCAATCTGTACAGCCATTTGGTTTTGGAACGGGAAAGCCAGGGGGAAATTGGATCGTGGGGGGGGATATAATGGCTATAAAACCAAAGAGGCCCCCGATTTTTTTCCCCTCTTCGTTACGAAATTTCCGGGATGTGGAATCCACAATTTTTTTAAAAGGGGGATTTGTCTTGGGGATAGGCCAAAAAAAATTCAAATGTATCTCTGGCCCTTCGTGCTCCCGTGGTCAAAAGTGCCCTTTTTTCCCTAACCGTTTTTGGACATCTCAGGTTGGTTCTTTTTTTTAGGAGTAAAAAAGAGCCGATAGCCGATCGAGCAAAAAAATACGCTTTGGGCAAAATCTGTTGGGGATAACCTCGTTCAATAAATCTATTTTTCAAAAAAACTGTCCCTTTTTGTTTTAAAAAGGGATAATGAGGAGCGTTTCTCGGGGCCCCGGATATACTTCCCCTTTGGGGTTTCCCCGGGGCAAAAGGGAAGAGGATGGTGACTTTCCACTGCCCAAAAGGCTGTTCCCGCTGTTTGGTTTACGATATAATGCTGTCTCTTAAGAGGGCCCCCCTTTTATCCCCTTCGGTTTTTTATGTCAAGAAAAAACCAATTTTAGACTGAAAGTATTTTGATTGGTAAAACCTCAGACCAATTTTTTTTTAATTTTTTAGTAAATCAACGGGAAATTTTTGGGGAAAAGTGTCCTTGGGAAACCCGTCCCAAAGGGTAAAAACATCGTTCAATTATCTCCCCCAAAAAAGAATACCCAAACCAGAAACACACCCGATGTTTTCCGGGGGGAAAAAAACTATGGACCGTTCCCCCCCAGCCCAGGGGGGAGATTAGGGATAGGAGGGAGGGCAAGGGGGGTCCCCATAGTGGCCCCCTGAGTGTGGGAATTTTAAACCATTAAAAAAGGGAAAAAATTTTGGGTTAACAAAAAATTCTTTAACTTTTTACAAACCCTTCCCCTGGTCACGAAGAAAAATTGGTTTCTCGTTTCCCAAATAGGAAAAAATTTAAAAGGTCTCCAATCCCCCCTGATGGGGGATCTGAGCTGTAAAGGGGCCTCCACAATCGATGCCTTAAAAGAGCCAAAGGGATTGGGGTCTACATTAAAGCCCCTCCAATTTTGACCAAAAAGATCGGTCCCGGGTTTTCCTAAATAAAGGGTGGTTTTGGTGGAGACAAATGGAAAATAAAATATTATAATATTGAGGCTTGCATTTTGGTAAAAGGGTATTATGCCCCACAAATATTTGGCGGCACCTGAGGGGATGGAATCCCCTTTTGGATTTTTTGGGGGCCCATAAAAAGGGGGCAACTTGGGGGGGAAATCGGGAAATAAAAAAAAATTTTTGTTTTTCCCAAAAAGGGCTTTAGGATTTAAAGCTTCTTTTAAAAAGAGATTTTCCAAATCGGTTTGTATTTATCACTGGGTTTGAGGAAAGAATACTGTATCCGGAAAAGGTCATTTAGTACCATTTGACACATTCTACAAAAACTATTTATTATCTAAAAACGATTTTTACCCCCCTTATACGATGATTTTTCAAATTTGAATTGTCCTGTTTTAGACTCTTAAGGGCCAAATACTAAAACCCCAGTGAGGTTGAACTGTTTCCCTATCACCTCTCTGCTGTTCAGGGTAGATGTCCCAAAGGCGTCCAGAAATACCCGGACCCAAAAGGGTTCCCAATTTCTCTGACCCGTTAAAGGGGGCATCTTTGTGTTTTTCCCAAACGAAGGTCAGAAAAAGGAAAACCCTTTTTATCCCGGGCCCTTTTCCCCCCCTTTAATCAAGGGGCCCCTTAAGGAAGGGGGGTTTATCAGGGGGTTCAATGGGAAAAAACACCTAGGTTTCCCAAAAATTTCCCCGGGTTTTCTGCCAGGTTTTTAAAATTTTTTGCCCCCTTCAATTGCCCTTTTCGAATTTAAAAAGGGTGTCTTTCCAAACCCATTCAAAAGCCCAAAAAGGGTTGCTAGGCACAAAGAGATTCCCCCCGTTAAAAGGGCAAAATTTCACTTTTTCGTGAGAACTTATGGGAAAAAAAATGATTTTTGGTTTTTCCTGTGTAGAATCATATTCCCAAATTTTTGGTGATTGGTCAATAGAATTTTTTCTAAAAAAAAAAGCCGAAGGAGCAGGTTGAGATTGTGGGCTGCCGGGGAATGGGCGAGACGAGAGGGCAAGGGTGATCCCAACGCCGGGTTTTGGGCCCCCTATTGGGCCATGGGGTTCATTTTGTTCGGGGTTTTCTGCCCTTTTTTTTGGACCCATGTTGTTTATTATAGGACTGTGTCTTGTACGAAAGGGGGACCCTTTTGGGCCTGAAAAACCCCTTTCTTGATTCCCCTGCTGAAAGATCAGTTTCAGCGAAGTTTGGGTCGAAAATTTCCCAAACTAACCGGGTTTTGTTTGAAAAAAATAGAAGAGGGAAGCACGGTTCTCTCTGGAAATTTTGTAATCCGGACAAAAAAGTTTTTCTTACGTTCTTTTAAAAAGGTGGGTTTAAAATTTTTCGATGTTTAATTGTTTTAAAATCTTTTTTTTAAAAAATTTTTTTTTGATAGGGCAGGGTTTTCCCCCATTTCCCTTTTTAAAGATTTTCAGCAGTTTTTCCTTTTTAAATTTTTTTTGTGACCCATTTCCCCTTGTTTTCTCCCTCGTCTATTAAACCAAATTTAAAGAACGCAAAAATTTATGTGTTGCCTCAAATTTCCCCTTTCTTAAAAAGTTTGGATTACGTGACCGAGGGGGCTGGAAGAAAGGGAATTCGAAGACCCCTTTGGAAAAAAAGTTGTTCTATAGTAATTTTTTAAAGGGCCTTTAGGGTCCCACCATGTTTCGAATATTTTGCTTTGGATTTAGTATTTTAATTCTTTGGAAAAAGGGAAATGAAGTGACAATGTATTTTTAAATTTGGGGGGGAAAATTCTCGCTCTGAGAAACACCCTTTTTATCAGAAAACCATTTATCACAGTCCAGCAATTGGGGCCCTGTATTAAAGTATCCTCCCGTAGTAGCGACAAAAAAGGGAGGTATAAATCCCGGTTAAATTTTAAAAAAAAAATTAAAATAAAACAAAAAACCCCTGATTCCTTTTATTTATTTGGGGGAAAGGGAAACCCCCGGATACAGACGCCCCGGGATTTTACTTTAATCCCCCAACCCAACAAGATTTACTAATACCTTCAGGGAATGATAGAATTTTTTAAAATACATATAAAATATAACTTTTATTTAGGTCTAAACCAAAAAAAAGAATGTAATGCTAATTAAAACTCAAAAACAAACCCCATTAAATGCTTTCTCAAAAATAAAAAAATAAAAAGGCATCAGCCCTGAAAAAAAGGGGACCCGTAAACCCCATTTGCTAAAACCCTAGTATTCCCCTTTAAAAAAAACCCCACACCAACTTTCAGAACCAAAGATAATACCAAAAAAAACAAAAATTAAAATTTCACAAAAAGGGGGAAAATCAAAATACAAAAAAAAAAAACCTAACTTATTAAAAAACTACCCAAAAATAAAAAAAAACAAAGGGAATAAAGATCCCCATTTACATGGGGCCCCCCCGCGTTTTTCCCCCCTGAAACCCGGGGTTATAAAGGGGACATAAATATGTTGAGCGATTTTTTTAAAAAAAAGTTGAAATCGGCAAGGTTTTTATGGTGATGGGAATTTTTTCCAGATATTTCGATAATTAGGTTTAAATCTTTCCCTCATCTATTAAAATCGCGCCTTTTTTGGCGCTTCCGGGAATTTTGGGGGCCAGGGAAATCAGATTATAGAATAGTGGCAGGGTTTAGAAGGGGTGTTTGGGGCGTTATGACTGGGGTTGTGATGGTTGCGATTGGCTGGGGGAAAAAACACATGACCTCGTTTTTCATTTGAACGCGTTTTTCCTTTTTTTCAGCCTCAAATGTTTTTCAGCGTTTTCATGGGGAAAAGGGCGTGCGGGTCTGCCTGTGGGGCCCCACGCTCAGCGGGAAAAAAGTCTATTTCGGGACCCGAGAAACCCCTGCTATTAGCTGTGATCCTTCCAATTTTGTTTATTAAAAGGGTTTGAAAATTTTATTTTAGTTAGTAGAGAATTTTAAAGCCGCAAAATTTCCGGTGTAAAGTCACGGCGGAGGGAGGGGGGGGGGGGCCCAGGGCGAAACAGACAAGCTCTATCTTTAAAAAACATTGGATTAAAAATTTTACCAAGACTTTTGGTTTTAAAATTTGTAGTGGAAAATTTTTTATTTTTTAAAAAAGTTTGTATTGAAATATTTCTGGTTTTTGGGCAAATCTGAACTTATATTTGGGTAAAAAATCATTTTAGTTTAAATGCAGGTCCTTTGTTAGCTGCAAAAACCCACTTTTATTACCCAAAAATTCATTTCAGATTTAAAGGGGGTTTTTAAAATTTTAAACCCTTACCCCCTGTGGGCTGGGTTTATATTTTTAACCCTTTCCTTAAAAATTTAAAATTTCCCCCCCAAACTTTTAGTCAGCCTTTAGCACAGGTTTTTTGGTTTTGGGCCAAAAAAACCCTGTATCGTCGGAAAAAAATCCCGTTTTGTGTTTTTTGACTTTTGGCACCCCGTATTTTTTCATTGAAGCAAAAAATCTAGGGAATTTTAAAAAAAGCAATTTTTATATTCACCACAGGGTGAAATTTAAAGGGTGCCCAAAAAAAAAACCCTGTATTATAAGAAAAACATAACAGATACGGGTTTTTTGACTTTTGCGCACCGTAATTTCTTGACGCCGCTCTCGTAAATCTTTAAAACAGCAATTCTATATTCACCACCCGGGGGAATTGAAAGGTGCAAAAAAAAACCCGTTTATTTTTATCAAAACATTTAAAGTTAGTGTTTTTTTTTAAATTTTGCGGGACCCAGTACTGTTCCATTGACGCCCCCCCTTTTTTTCGTAAAACTTTTAAAACAGGGAATTCTATATTCACCACAGGTGAATTGAAAGGTGCAAAAAATACCGTGTATTATACGAAAACATAACAGATACGTGTTGTTTTACTTTTGCGCATTTGTTCTGCACAATTGTCAAGAGTGGCTCAAGGGTGATGGTGCTGTCAGAAAAGGAATAGGTAGGACACTGTTAATGGACACATATTGCAAAATGACTTGTTTTTGCAAGATCTTTAACATAGCTATCAATCCCTGTATTGAGACAAACCCATTTAAATACAATGAAAAAAGAGGGAAAAAAGACATGGTGGGATTCCATCCTATTTTAAAAAAGTGTTTTCTAGAATTAAAGTACTAAAAAACTTGCATGTACAAAATAGCTGTTAAAAAAATCCTCTTGAATTGTACAAGGGGGTACAGGAAAACTTGACCAGATGTAGGTTATTCAGAGAATGGAGTATGGGCACGACAGAGAAACAAGTACAGAGACCATTTCCTCCAGCACGTTGAGTAAAATGAGAAAAAGAATGCCAAGATAAAGGGCACCTGGGTGTAACAGGAGCGTTACCACCAGTATTTCCAAGTGAAGCTCAATTGGTCCACACTCATACGGAGGGGAAAGCGCTCCCAGGTATTTACTGTGTACAGAGGAAGGTGGAGTTCTCACACTTCCGCTTCCGCACTCTGTTTTCAGCACGACAGTTTTCGTTGCTGCGTCATCAGGGCTTTTAACCTGCGTGTTAATAGATGACGGACCCCAGGCCTGGGCTTTCACCGGGCACCACTGTAACTCGGCCCTGGGTCATGCTGTGGCCCAGGACGGGTATAGTCAATGTCCAAGTGAAACTAAAATGGTGGTTGAAAGACTCCTTTTTCCGGCACTTTTTAAATGTGGGGGTCATGCAGGTTTTGGGGCTCATGTGTGGCCCGGAAGGTATAGTCAATGTCCAGTGAAACTAAAATGGTGGTTGAAAGATCCTTTTTCCGGCACTTTTTAAATGGGGGGGGTCATGCAGGTTTGGGCTCATGCTGTGGCCCAGGACAGGTATAGTTCAATGTCCAGTGAAACTAAAATGGGGGTTTTGAAAAGACTCCTTTTTCCGGCACTTTTTAAATGTGGGGGTCATGCAGGTTTGGGGCTCATGTTTGTGGCCAGGACAGGTATAGTCAATGTCCAGTGAAACTAAAATGGGGGTTTAAAAGATCCTTTTTTCGGCACTTTTTAAATGTGGGGTCATGCAGGTTTGGGGCTCATGCTGTGGCCCAGGACAGGTTATAGTCAATGTCCAGTGAAACTAAAATGGTGGTTGGAAAGACCCCTTTTTTCCCGGCCTTTTTAAATGTGGGGGTCATGCAGGTTTGGGGCTCATGCTGTGGCCAGGACAGGTATAGTCAATGTCCAGTGAAACTAAAATGGTGGTTGAAAGACTCTTTTTCCGGCACTTTTTAATGTGGGGGTTCATGCAGGTTTGGGGCTCATGCTGCGTTCCAGGACAGGGATTTTTCAATGTCCGTTCAAGTAACATGAGGGTTTTCAATCATACTGCCTTCTGGCACTTTTTAAATTTGTGGGTGATGCAGGTTTAAGGGTCGGCTGTGGTACAAGACAGGGATAGAAATGGTCTGTGACTTTTTTCTGTGACTTTTATAACCTAAATGTGTTGCCTAAGATGTAGGACGTATCATTTGGGCTGTTGTGGATGTTAATTTCAGCTTCTCCCGCCTTGTTTGGGGTGTGAACAATGAAGGTGTTGTTGCTCTCATAGACTTTAAAGGTAATGCGCATAATCGATGCTCACTATCGAAAACCTTATCGATAGCGGCCCGACTATCGATCGATCTCGATAGCCAAAGCAATCGTCAACATAGACATAAACAAAACCGGGAGTGACAAATGAACAAACAGACAAGGAAAGACTATGCTCATGTTCCATTCGGTACAGTTAGGGGAGACAATGAATAAAAGTTATATTTTATATGTATTTCAAAAATTCTATCATTGCCTGAAGGTATTAGTAAATCTTGTTGGTTGAGTGATTAAAGTCATTTCGGGCGTCTGTATCGGGGTTTTTCTTTCCCAAATAAATAAAGGAGATCAGTGGTTTGCTTAGTTTAATTAGTTTAAATTAACGGGATTTTATCTCTTCCTTTTGTCGCTACTACTGAGGTTTCATTAGAGCATGGCCAATTGCTGGCTGTGTAAATGGCTTTTGATGTAGAAAGGTGTGTTCTC
>JAODAL010029616.1:0-51325 GCA_025379985.1 Phyllomedusa bahiana | reverse complement strand
CTTATTTTAAAAGGTAACATAGCTGTTTTATCACCTTATGATACAATAATCAAACTATTTAGGTAGAACAGACACGGACAACCAACGTTTTGATCTTTTGAACACTTGTGGGTAGAGTTGAAGAAAAAGCTGTATTTGTATCCAAGTCCAGTCTGCACCAACAATGGGAACGTGGAGAAGAGACCTGGGATCAGATTTTGCTCAGTTATTTTATGTTTTAAGGAGGGGGGATTCCATTTTTCACATAGGGTCCCATAGGTTTTGATTACATTTTCCCTTAATGCTACGTCTACACGGTAGTGGACAAAAAACGGCACGAAAACCACATCCTAAAAATGTTCATAAAAATTAGTTTTTTGTCCACTGCCTGTTAAAAGCTGCAGAAAAAAGTCTGTTTTTTTGGCGCGTTTTGTTTGCAGAAATGCACAGCAATAGATTTGCTGTGTATTTCTGCAAAAAACGCGTCAGAAAATGTCCGGCACTTTACATACACTGAAATAGTAAATTTTCTGCCCGGCACAGTAGTTTTTTTGCAACATGTTTCAAAAAACGACCAGTAAATAAAACAAGCAGAAAAAAAGCTCAGTGGAGGCCACTAGACTTTTTTAATATTAGGCTATATCTCCCCTGCAGTGGACAAAAAACGACCTGAAAACGAATTACTAAAAACATTAATGAAACGGAGTTCTCTGTCCACTGCCTGTCAAAAGCAGCTGAAAAAAAATGGTTTTTGGCGCGTTTTTTACAAGCGTTTTTTGCTTGTCTTCAAGCCTGTTTTTTAATGTATGCATAAATTAAGCCATTGGGTGTAACTCCACCCTATAAAAGGGTAAATAAAGCACCTCTTTGCATTTATATATAATCTTGTAAGTCAGTTTTACAGATTTTGGTGCTAATAAAGTTATTTCTCGTTTGTCACCAAAAATAAGTTTTTTTTTTTTTTATGGATTCTGGCCCTAAAGTCCATATTTTAATGGATTTTGGTGCTAAGCTTTGCATTTTTACGGCTTTTGGGACTAATAAAGCTATCTCTCATTTGTCCCAAAAATATGGGTTTTTTCATGGATTTTGGCCCTATAATCCTTTTTTTTTTTCACAGATTTTGGTGCTAAAATCCATATTTTTACGGATTTTGGCGCTAATAAAGTTATCTCGTTTCTGACACTAAAAATGTTGTTTTTTTTTTTACAGATTTTGGTGCAAATTTTTTTTTTTTTTAAGGATTTTGGGTGTAAAATGCTTTTCTTAACATATTTTGGCGCTAATAAAGTTATGCCGCTTCGGATACCAAAATACATTTTTTCTTTTTTTCTACAGATTTTGGCACAAGAATCCGTTTTTTACGGATTTTAGCGCTAAAATGCTTTTCTTAACATATTTTGGCGTTAATAAAATTAACAAAAGGATTTTAGCGCCAAAATCCGTAAATAAACGTATTTTAGTGCCAAAATCCGTCAAAAAACAGATTCTTGCACCAAAATCAGTAAAAAAAAATAAATAAAAATGTATTGTTGGCGTCAGAAGCGAGATAACTTTATTACATCAGAATATGTTAAGAAAAGGATTTTAGCGGCCAAAAACTTATTTTTAGCGAAAAATAGATGAATTGCGCAAAAATTGTTAGCGACCAAAGCATGATCATTTTATTGCAAAAGGTACAAACAAGGACACATCAGACACTTGTATGCAGATTTGATAAGGTATAACCTTTGTTACACCCACTATAGGTGGGACTTGGGTCTTCTGGGAGGGTTTTCATTGAAAAAACGTGCCAAAAGACGTCTGGCGCTTTTTATAGACTCCTGTATTAAATTTTCAGCCCTGCTCTGGCGTATTTTAGAGCATGTTGCTAAATACGACCAGTAAAAAAAACAAGCAGAAAAAAGCTCAGTGTAGACCGCAGGACGTTTTTACATTAGAAGTCTATGGGAGATGATAGTCGTTTTTCCAGCATTTTTAGAAAACGAAACACGCTGAAAAAACTGACGTTTTTCCTGTGCAGTGTAGACATAGCCTAAGGCTATGTCTACCCTGCAGTGGACAAAAAACGACCTGAAAACGAATTACTAAAAATGTTCATGAAACTGAGTTTTCTGTCCACTGCCTGTCAAAAGCAGCTGAAAAAATGGCCTTTTTTTGCTGCGTTTTTTACAAGTGTTTTTTGCTGGTCTTTAAGCCTGTTTTTTAACGTATGCATAAATTAAGCCATTGGATGTAACTCCACCCTACAAAAGGGTAAATAAAGCATCTCTTTGCATATATATGTGATCTTGTTGTCGTTTTACAGATTTTAGCGCTAATAGTTTTCTTGCGTTTGTCGCCAAAACTAGTTTTTTTTTACGGATTTGGGCCCTAAAGTCCCTTTTTTAACAGATTTTGGCGCGAAGATCTGCATTTTTAAGAATTTTGGCACTAAGTTATTTCGCGTTTGCATCCAAAAATACGTTGTTTTACGGATTTTAGCCCTAAAGTCCATTTTTTAACGGATTTTGGTGCCAAGATCTGCATTTTTATGGATTTTGCCACTAATAAAGCTATCTCGCTTTTGGCGCCAAAAGTAAGGTTGCTTTTTTACGGATTTTGGCCCTAAAGTCCTTCTCTTAACATATTTTGGCACTAATAAAGTTATCTCGCTCACGCCAAAATAAGTTTTTTAAGGTTTGGCGCAAGGATGCTTTTTTTACGGATTTTCGCACCAAAATACTTAACATATTTTGGTGCTAATAAAGTTAAGAAATGGATTTTAGCGCCAAAATCCATAAAAACTGATTTCTGGCATCAGAAGTGAGAACTTTATTAGCGGCAAAATATGTTAAGAAAAGGATTTGCACAAAATCCTTAAACAGATTCTGCTGCCAAAATCCGTAAAAAAAGTTCAATTAACACCAAAATCTGTAAAAAAAAAAAAAAAAAAAAAGGATTTTGGTGCCAATATTCGTAAAATACGGATTCTTGCGCCGTAGAAAAAACGTATTTTTGCCGAAAAATATGAATTGCGCAAAAATCGTTGGCAACCAAAGCATGATCATTTTATTACAAAAGGTACAAAAAAGGACACGTCGGACACTTGTATGCAAATTTGATCAGGTATAACCTTTATTAACACCCCCTATAAGTGGGACTTGGGTCTCCTGGGTGGGTTTTTAATGAAAAATCGCGGCAAAAAAAGTCCGGCGCTTTTCATAGACTCCTGTAGTAAATTTTCTGCCCAGCTCTGCCGTTTTTAGAACATGTTGCAAAAGTCGACCAGTAAAAAAACGAGCAGAAAAAAAGCTCAGTGTAGACAGCGGGAGGGTTTTACATTAGAAGTCTATAGGAGATGATTACAGTAGTTTTTCCAGTGTTTTTAGAAAACGAAAAACGCTGAAAAACAGACAATTTTTGTGTGCTGTGTAGACAGAGCCTAATAATAAAGGCCTTCGTTTTAAAACTGCATTTTGTCTTTACTTGCATTATGTTTGTCTGATATTTTAAATTTGTTCGGTGATCTGAAACATCTAAGTGGGACAAACATCCGAAAGACTAAGAAATCAGAAAGGGGACAAATACTTTCATGCTACTGTATATAATATATATTTAATAATTCAAACTGTTAAGGGTGAGACAACACCAAAGTGTAATTTATTTTCTTTACTGTCGTGTTTGTAGAATGGTATTTTTTTTATAAACTTAGTTTGCAGCAATATCTAAGGGAATAAAATTCCAGGATACTCCCTCATGATGTAATTATAGTGTATGTACACACTGCTTATTGCGGTGCGTACAGTACGCGCCGCAATACGCCGTGTGTTTTGGAACCACGCGCTGATTAGCACGTAATTCCAAAGCGTAGCAGAACCTGGTCGGCCTCATTGACATGCATTGTCAGCAGCGCGTAAGCACCGCTAACAATTGACATGTCAATTCCACACTCCCCCCTCCTCCCGCGTATTGTATTGTATGCATGTGGAGATGACACGTAATCGATGGCTATGAAATACCGTAACTGCGGCGCGTGTTTCGCCGCATATAATGCACAGTACGCTGCGAAATGTGTGCCGAAATACGCAGCAAATAAATCCGTGTGAACATACCCTAAGGGGTTAAATATTAAAGCAGATAATTATACAATGGTAGTCTTGTTTTGAAGTAGACTGAACTTTCCTCTTCTGATACAGTTAAAGGCTCGTTGGTCCACTGGGGTATTGTTAGAAACAGGGCTTCGGAGTCGTGCAGTCGGTGGCAATTTTGCAGGAGTCGGAGTTGTCATAAAATGGACCGACTCCCAAAAAATATAAGTTGGTCCAGTTAGTTTGATGCAGTGCAAAGAGCAAAAGGATTTGGGTCCGGCCAGTGCTACTGCTCCCATATCTTCAGCCTCATCACACGAGGAGTGTAAATGATGACATGGAGCAGGCAAAGCGCTGTCCCAGGGGAAAAGATTCCGCTCCCAGGTCAAACAGATTTAAGCAAAAGTTTTCACCTGTTTTCAAAGAAGTAGAAGAGTTCGACCATTCATCAAAAGTAACTGTGCCTGAGACCATTCTTTTGTACCCTGACATTAACAATGTTGCCCCTATGGTCACCGCTTTGCCCCCAACCTAAGTTAGTGTAGAGAGGCCGTTCTCTAGCCTGGAAATAATGAGATCAGATGTGAGGTCATGTATGCAGGATCTGATGGAGGCAATACCATTTCTCAGAACAAATTCAGAGACTCCACAAATATTCCTGCAGTGTTTTACATATTTACAATTTTTTTGTGTCCTAAAGTCATATCCAATAATTATATTTTACACTGACAAGCAAAATGGTAACAATGGTTTGAACTTGTGACTTTCAGGCTCCATATCTCACAAACCACTACAACTTTGTACATGAGGCTACTGTAATTTTATATACAGTCATCTTACCGATCTTATACATAAATTTGACTTGCAAGTATTTAGTATCTGCTCAGTTCTGCATTTTCTTTCCTGTAACTGCATTGTTACTGTTTTGCTCCTAAAAATCAAAGTGTTAATTTTTATTATTTTGTTTGTATTTGGGAAATCCACCTTTTGGTTTTCAATACTGCCTGAATCCTACTGGGCTCTGGATCAGATTCAAGCAAATCGTGACCAAAATCTGATCCCTGGTCTCTTCTACACATTCCCAATGTTGGTGCAGACTGTACTTGGATACAAATGCAGCTTTTTCTTCAACTCTATCCACAAGTGTTCAAAAGATCAAAACATTGTTATCATTTTGCTTGTCGGTGTCTGTTCTACCTAAATAGATTGATTATTGTATCATAAGGTGGTAAACAGCCTGATGTTACCATTTTACTACAGTAAAGTTATCACTTAAACATGCGCCATGTATGAGGGAGTCGGAGGTTTGGGAAATTGAGGAGTCGGAGTCGGGGCTTCGGCTTGCCGACTCCATAGCCCTGGTTAGGAATAGAAAAAAAGTAGTATTCTTACATCTGTGACACTCCTGTTCTATCCCCGTGGCTGGCCGGTACATCTCGTCTGAATAGTGAACGTCCAGCATTCACGTGCTATGTGCAGCCAATCGCAGGTCTGTGATTGGCTACACGTAGCACCTGAAGGATGGACGTTCACTATGCAGCTGGATGTACGGGCCGACCACCGGGAGCGTTACGGAGGTGAGTATACTTTCTTTTTTTTTTTTTTTTTTTTTATTTCTAATCATACCCCAGCCGACCAATGAGCTTTTGTAATTCCCGGACAACCCCTTGGGGATACCATGAGAAGTAGAGAGAGTTTTATTATAGTTTTTGTTTGCTTTCAATTATAACAAAATAAAAATAGTAGCATAATGGGGACCTTTGAATCTAATGTACACTGTCAGTTAAAGACACAAAACATCTGGGTTCTTGAGAAAAGGGGATTAGCCCTAGGCTGGACTAGGGGATGTGCTCATGTAAACGGCTAATTAAGCCATTATTCTTCAGTAGTAACATAAGCTGTATGTAGCGTTAACATGTTTGGCAATCTGTTTTTGCAGGTAATATTCAGCATTCCGTTCATCGCCGGCAGAGCTGGAAAGGATCAAAGGAGTCCTTGGTTCCTGCAAGACACATATCACCGTTGTCTGACAGCGTTGTTTACGGGGCATCAGAAATTCAGAATACACAAACGGATATGGGAAGGCCACTGTCTGGATCGGGCCTTCCGTCATTTGCCCAGGCACTTCCAGTAAATGGCCAGAGAGTTAATCCCCCACCTCCACCACAAGTAAGAAGTGTCACTCCACCGCCACAGCCTCCACCCCGAGGTACTGCTCCATCCCCACAATCCTGGGAACCAAACTCGCAGACCAAGCGTTACTCTGCTAATATGGATTTTGTTATTTCTCGAATTTCTCCAGTTCCACCTGGAGGTTGGCAAGAGGGATATCCACCTCCAAATATGAACTCTGCTCAGATAATTAACCCACAGTCCCAGACACAGAGGTCTATTAATCCTGTACCTGTAGGAAGACAGCCCATCATAATGCAGACCTCTAGCACCAGCAAATTTGGCTATTCTGGGAGGCCTGGCATGCAGAATGGTAATGGACAATCTGAATTTATAACGCACCAGGGGAACAATAATGTGGGCAGAAACCAACCACCGCCCTATCCTATGTCAAATGGTCCAAACAGTGCAACGATGCAGATGCAAGGAAGTAATGGACCGATGTCTCCTTCTGCTTATAATAATGGAAATCTTCCCTCATCTATGCTAGTACCAAATCGAAATAGCCACAATTTGGAAATCTACAACCTTGGCCTTCCAGGCCATCCAACTTCATGGCCTCAGTCCTCTTCAACCCAGTCCCCCCAGGGAAATCATGAAATGCCGTCATGGCAAAATAATATCCCTGTACGGTCCAACTCTTTCAATAATCCCATGGGAGTTCGCCAGGTACATCCTGCTAATACTCAGCCTTCTGCCACAACTGTGACTGCAATCACACCCGCACCTATACAGCAACCTGTAAAGAGCATGCGGGTGTTAAAACCAGAACTGCAGACTGCTTTGGCACCAGCACATCCATCTTGGATGACGCAGAGTGTACAGCCAGGACACTATTCAGATGTGGCTGCACATAGCAATCCTATGCTGCCACAACCAGAAGCTCCAAATTACCAGGGGCCACCACCACCATATCCAAAGCACTTACTACAGCAAAACACAGCTGGTTATGAGCCAGGTTTGAAATCTGGCAAAGACGACACACCCGTGTCTTCTAGTATCCAGGAAGAAGGCGAGAAAAACTCTGACGCTACTGTTGAAACGACGGAAAAAGAGAATAAACAGATCACAACCTCACCTGTACCTGAAAGGAAAAATAAGCGGGATGAAGAGAGGCGGGAGTCTCGCATCCAGATCTATTCGCCTCAGGCTTTTAAATTCTTCATGGAACAACATGTGGAAAACATACTTAAATCTCACCATCAGCGCCTGCACCGGAAGAAGCAGCTTGAAAACGAAATGTGCCGAGTAAGAACGCTACTTTTTCTACATCTCTCTGAAGTAGCCTAAAGGGTATTCCCAGCTTATAATTCATGGGTGTGCCTTAACGTTTGAAACTTTGGGGTTCATCCTCCGGGATCATCAGGAGAATCAAAAGACAGAGAACACTTCTTCATTTCTCTTGCCACACTGTTCAGGGAACGCAGTATCGCCCAATACGCTATCACTTACTTTATTGGGAAAAAATCCTTTACAGTGAACCTGTCAGGTGGTCTGTTATGTTACATCTGATGTTGGGTTTTGGTAGAAGCAGAGCTCCCTAACGTATAGCTTTATATGATCGGAGCAGACCTTCTGAGTAAAAAGCAGAGTAAGGCCCTGTTCACACCGCGGATTTGGGCACGGGTTTCAGTGCGGTTGCCGCGGCCAAAACCTCGTCCAAATCGCGCACCAACCACGCGTCTCCCGCCACGGGTTTCTGTGCGGGCGCGGTTGGGGCGTGGTTTTCACCCATACAAATTAAGAGGCAGGACCCAAACCCACGCCACAACCGCGGCGAAAAGCACGGCGATCCCCGCGCCGAAGACTCGCTGTCAAAAATTGACCGGAGACGTCACACGCACGGCAAGGCCGCGGCACCAAACCCGCGCCCAACCCCGCACCGTGTGATTTTTAACGCGTTTTCCCATAGGAAACCATGTTATGAACGGGGGCGCGATTTGGACAAGGTTTTGGCCGCTGAAACCCGCGCCCAAATCCGCCGTGTGAACAGGGCCTAAATCGTACCGGACTCTGAGACACACTGCTAGTTCTTAATATTAATACTCTGCCTATGGTGAGTGAGCTGTAAACTGTCAATTACTGTGTATGGGTTGGGTAAGTAGAACTTTTACTGTTCTCTCTTCTTGGAGTTCTACCAGGATTTACTCTGCTTTTTACTCACACTCAACCTGTAATTCATATAAACCTGTATATTACAGCACTGCTCCTCTCTCTATCATATCCTGCTCTCGGATAGGGTAGCAAAAATGACCTGACAGTTTCCAAGCCATAGTGTGCTAAAACCCTTGTTTGGCAGTAGCTGTGTTCCCAAACTTTCACGTTAACTGCAGCCCGTCATATAGCCTGTGTTCACAATGTGTGTTTTAGATGCATATTTTAGATCGATATTTATAAACCAAAACTCGGAAAAGAAGTACAGGTCTTTTTTTATTATACTTTTTCCTTATCATGACTTCATTCCTGGTTTTGACTTATAAATATTGCAGCAACATCCACTTCAAAACACTGTGTGAACCCAGCCTAAGTTTTATTCTCAATGTAATCAGAAACTTTGGGCACGTTGAAATATGTCATCGGGGTAAGGTGGCTGCTGCTATAAGCCGTATGTGATCGGTAAGGGTATGTTCACAGGGCTGTTTTCAATCAGAAAAAGATTGGTTATGCAGCATTTTTCAAAGTATGGTGCTTGTTTGGATGTGCAGCAGAAACGCACCCTTTTGTTTTAAATAGGGCGTCTGCTGCATAAAACGGATCAAGAATTGACCTGTCAAGTTTGATCGCATCCGAAAGACGCATCAGAAAGACTCGTGTAAAACACCTATTGCCTGAACGCCGATGCGTGTTTTACATTGCTTTCAATGTAAAAGCTCACTGAACATTGAGGACGTTTTGGGGTCCGGTTTTCCATATGTAAAACGTACCCGAAAACGTATTAAAAAAACGCCGAGTGAACATGCCCTAAAACCCACCAACAATTGTCTAGTGAGTATAATTATTATTTTTTTTATTTTTTAACCCCTGTGGTATTTAAATGGAATCTGTCAGAGCAGGAGGCGATAGAGGGAGCAATGCTGAGGATATGTCGGATTGTAGGATTTGAAGCCAAATTCCTGAAGAAAAAAACCAGGAAAAAACCCAAACACAATGTACTGTTGACCCCTTCCACATGTAGTGATTGACAGTTGGCTTTGCATATACACTGATGTGGGGAAAGCTGTCAATCACTGTATGTTACTTGAGGAATCCGGCCAGTGTTTTATCCACTTTTTACTCAGAAATTCTGCTCCGCATCAGATTAGCCTATTTATTACAGAGCTCAGCTTCTCTTCCTCTCACACTCTGCTTACAGGTTCCCTTTAAATGCTCTAGAAATATGAAATATAAAGGCTTACTAGTTATGTCATCGCAAGACATTCAGCAGATTCACAAGTAGAACTTGTCATTTAGCTTGCATACATTATAGACCATTGGAAAGAGGTTTTACTTGCTATTATACATTAGACCTCATGTTGCCAACCACCTACTCTGTATGAATTCAGGTCTGGATAGCAAGCACATGAACTCGTTTCTATAACCGATACAAGGCTACTTTATCCATATTGTAGAGTTATTGCGTCTTATTTAACAGTTATTTGCTGATTTCACTACAGTTTCTTCTGAATGTTTGTCTTCTCTTAGATTTTCTATATCTCTCTCTTCCTTTTCCCCACTCACTAACAGATGGTTTAAACAGTTAAGGTTGGAGCTTGGCTGAGCTCTTCAAGCCTCCATTACTGGGTAGGCAAGTAAACGTCAGCACCATGGTGCTGTGTTAACAATAGCATGATCCTCCTAGGCTGCTGCATGTGTATCCTCCATGGTAATAATGTAAGCATGAGGTTGACCATGTCACAGAGCCCTGCACATTTAACTGCCAGACTTAAACGACTACTTTGTGCTTGCGGTTCCACATTTGTTGTGCACAACCATGTAACAACTACTCATTTTGTATGCCATATGTTTCTGAATTTTATCGAATGTTTTTTGTTTTTTTTTTGCCTCACTCTTTTTTCCATTTTGGTTATTTGGTTTTGAATCCTTGTCTAATTTGGTCAGGCAGCAGTGCTGGCTAGTGGATTATCTATGGTAGTGACAAGTGTGACTTTCTCTTATTTGGCAGTAAAGTTTTATGCTGCCCCTTAAAAGTGTTTACTAGGGCCGTCGGATAAATGAATATCCTCACAGGTTTTAATCTTTCTGAAATGGGAGCTTTAATTGTGGACCTTCAAACCTGTCCTGACCACATCCTGCTTATGCCAGTGCCTACAAGTGCTGTGAAATGATACTGGAACATACCAGGCTCCTGTGTCATTTTGGTTTAGCCAAATGTTCGTTATATGTAAATCTGCAGATTCCCGTACAGTCTTATTTGCTCCATTAAACTACCTTGTTAAAGGAGCACACTCCCCAAAATTTTCCTTGTCTGGTCTGTTATCCAGCTATATGATGTAAACTGCAGTGATCATTTCCCTATCTATATGGTCCAGTTATCAGCTCCGTTTAAAGAGAACCAGTCACATAGTATATACCACTCTTGCTGAGGACAGCACAAGCTAGTGACAGACATGCTGTTTCCAGCACTGTCTCTTGTTCTGTAAAATGCAGGAGTTTCACAGGTCCTCTTTAATGAAATTTACCTCATCACAGTTTATATCATGTAGCTGGTGTTACTGTGTTTCCCCGAAAGTAAGACAGCGTCTTACATTCTTTTTACCCCCAAAAGTCCCACTCTGTCTTACGTTCGGGGTATGTCTGATATTGGCAGGTATATGGCCCCATACGCAGGTATAGGGCAGCCTGTAGGCAGGGTATAGGGCAGGTATAGGCAGGTATAGGGCCAGCTGTAGGCAGGTATAGGGCCAGCTGTAGGCAATAGTATCAAAATAAAAAAACAATCACTTACCTGGATCCCTGCGCTCTCCGCTCTGCTCTATCTTCTTCTCGGCACAGGCGGGTGACATCATCAGGCCGCGCACGCAGCGTGATGACACACGCTGCCTGTGTCGGGAGCTCCGGACAGCAGCCTGTCTGCGGTCGCCCGGAGGCCACTGCGGAGCATGGAGCGCTCGCTCTGTGTCCCGCAGTGGTATCCCTTCACTTATATGCGCTCCGGAGGAGTCGCATATAGGTGAAGGAATCGCGGACAGTGCCCGGGCCCGGACACTGTGCGCTCACTCGGCCTTCAGTTATATGCGCTCCCTGAGGAGCCGCATATAGCTGAAGCGTCCCTGTCGGCGCCTGGGCCATCGCAGCGCCCGAGCGCAGACAACATAGTTTACTACGTCTTACTTTCAGGGTACGTCTTACATTAGTCCACGTCCCTAAACTCCCCGCTACGTCTTACTATCGGGGGTGTCTAACTATCGGGGAAACACGGTAGTACTTGGTGATAATTTGTCATCCATACATGCAAGATCATCACACTAAAGAAGTTTGGGATCTTGGTCCAACAGTGATTTCCAGAGTAAAAGTACTGTGTAGGGCATATAGACCACTTTGGAAATGCTAAAGAAAATCTGGCAAATCCTTTTATACAGACTAACATTGATTTAAAGTGTATTTTTTACCTATTTCATACTGAGGAAGCTTTTCAGTTTAGCAGTGCAAGGCTATGTTCACATGGCTTATTGCAGTGTTTTGGAACCATGCGCTGATCAGCCCGTAATTCCAAAGCACGGGGAGGGGGAGGGACGGCCCCATAGACATGCATTGTCAGCGGCGCGTATTCGCCGCTAACAGTTGACATGTCAATTCTCCCCCCCACGCGTACAATAAGATTGCAATACGGAGGGGGGGGGGGCGACGTGTAATCTATAGCGCTCTGAGAGCTATGAATTTCCGTAATTGCTACGCGCGTTTCCCCACGTATTGAGCGCAATTACGCGAGAACATAAGCCATGTGAACATACCCTAACAGCTTGTGCACTGTCGCTCGATTCAGTCTATGAGGTTGTTGAAGATAGTCCAGTGCAGCGCTGAGTTATCTTCAACAGTCTCATAGACTATCAATGTGATCCAAATTTAAAGAGGCGTTTCCACCCTATGGAAAGTTTCCACTTTGATAATGAATAGGTTATGGCATCAAAGCCTGTTAGGTGCCGGTCGCACTTGCACACCACTCCCCATTCTGTTCTGTTGGAGTCTGCAGTACAGCCAAACGCGGCACTCGCCTGTACTCGGAACTCCCATAAAACAGAATGGAGAGATGCACACAAGTGCGACCGGCTCTCCATTCTGAGCGAACATTTTTGGGGAGCCCATTCCTGAAGTAGGTGTGAGTTCCACCTGTTTTAGACTTTAATTGTATTTTCTATCGATCTGCAATCAAAAACTATAGTGGGAACAACCCTTTATCAAAACATAGGGGGACATGTCTGAAAACTGTCGTGGTCTAAGACTTTTCTTGTTGCCCGTAGCAACCAATCAGTGTTCCCCTTTCATTTCATATAGAGCTCTGAAAAAATTAGTGGCGCTCTGATTGGTTGCTATGGGCAACAAGAAAAGTCTTAGACCAAGACAGTTTTCAGACATGTCCCCCATAATTTTTACTGGGTTTTCCCTCCAGAAAGGAAACTTCACTATTGTGCAGTCTCTTTAAATGAATACCCTTTTTGGATTCAATAGACAGTGGATCTCTTCTTGATAACAGTAGTAAAACATTTTAACAGTGGCTCTTATTCTTTACCAGATATTCATTTTAGGCTACGTCCACATGGCAAGGACAAAATCCCGACCAGTATTTCACACGCCGTTTTAGCTTTTTTTGGGCCAGTTTTTTTGTCGCGGTTATTGGATTCAGCCAAAAACCTTAAAATTGAATAGTATATTTTCCACCAGTATCTATGAAATCTGGCAGAAGAATGTGCATGTTCCAAGTTTCAAAATCCGGAAACCGTATCAAAACAGATTATAATTCCTTGCGGTGTAGATGAATCCTTAGATAGCGTTGGATCATAGCTTTCTTTGGTAGTCATTCTGCATTACCATAGATAACCCTTTAAAAATATCCAGCATTAGAATATTTTGAAAACTACTAAAACTAGCATTTGTAAAGACACTCGCTATGTTACCTTGGTGGGTGTACTCCGAACCAAATCATTATATGGTTTCCTATTAAATCTTATTTTCTCATATTGTTACCTTACAATAGGTTGGCTTGTCGCCAGATGCCCAGGACCAAATGAGGAAAATGCTTTGTCAGAAGGAGTCTAACTACATCCGACTTAAGAGAGCCAAAATGGAAAAATCCATGTTTGTAAAAATCAAGACTCTGGGAATCGGTGCCTTTGGAGAAGTGTGCTTAGCCCGAAAGACAGATACAAATGCTTTGTATGCAATGAAAACTTTACGAAAGAAAGATGTCTTATTACGTAACCAGGTAGCCCATGTCAAAGCTGAGCGAGACATCTTGGCAGAGGCTGATAATGAGTGGGTAGTACGACTGTACTATTCTTTCCAGGACAAAGACAATCTGTACTTTGTCATGGATTATATTCCAGGTGGGGATATGATGAGCCTCCTTATCCGCAAAGAGGTTTTTCCTGAAGATTTGGCTCAGTTTTACATAGCAGAACTTACCTGTGCAGTTGAAAGTGTTCATAAAATGGGCTTTATTCACCGAGACATCAAACCTGACAATATCCTTATTGACCGCGATGGGCACATTAAACTCACCGATTTTGGACTTTGTACGGGATTTCGTTGGACCCATGATTCAAAGTACTATCAGAGTGGTAAGGATTAGGCTTAAACTGGATTAAGTGCACTGATTTGGACAGTGTGTGTTGCTCTTGAGTTCTATGCACATTTGTGTATCACATGAACAATGTGAATTTCAGTACTCACAAAATGTAACTCTCCATTTTCTAAACTGAGTATTTAAAGGGGTTGTTCATTCTTTGAGAAACGGTGTCCATTGGTTGAGAGGGATTAAAAATAGAGGGGGGAAAACGTAATTCACTCTTGGAATCCATTCTTTGCAGCGGCGCTGGTACTTCCCACCAATGACATAATGTTTATCGATCATGTGATGATGCTGCCAGTCACTGGCCTCCGCGTTCACATGGGGTTCATATATGAAGAAACATCTAAGACCAGTGATTGGCTGTAGCGTTACGTGATAGATGAACTTGACATCATTATTGGGGAGCAGTTACTAGGCTGGAAGGGAGCAGGTTTTGAAGGAGAGGGGTTTTTTTTAAAAAAAAATTTCTCTATTTTTAATTTCTTTTGATCAGTTGGAGCCTTTTTACAAAAAAAACAACAAAACAATGGAAAACCACTGAACAGCCAGTCAGAACTGACCACTGATGGTAACAGCCAAGGGAATAACTGCGAAGACAGGGAAAAAAATGAAGTTCATTAAACAGATTAAAATGCAGCAAAATAAAAAAAAATACATGAACGTCTGTCATATTATTATGTGTACAGAGAGTGCACTGTAATGTAAGGAAGTAACACAACAGATCCTTTCATAATCATGTTAAAAAAAACGTTGCATGTGAACCATGTAAATGGTGGGTTTGCTGACTGAAATGTTTCAAATTTGTGCCCATGAATGTATTACTTATTAGTGTATAACCACAATTTTGGTCCTACATATAAGGCCACAGTTCTCACTATCAAAATCAATCAAACCACAAATCCCAAAATAGGGAGAGAACCAATTAAAATATAACCTTTAATGTTTAAATGTATTAAAATAATGTGGCAAAAAAGCCTCTTACACAGAGGAAAAAAGATTAAAAATTGATACCATAGATTAAGGAATGGCTGTATTACATACTATTAATCCCTAGGTAGCTAGTGCTCAACTACCTAAGCCAGGATTATTGTCCTGAAAAAAGGACGGTCCCGTCACGAACCTATCCCTTACTAGAAAAGCCCTATTAGTCCCTCACACTACAAATCCCATTACTTATTAGTGCCTTTCAAATATATTGGGAATCTGCTATCGAAACCAGTGGTTCCGAAAGTGAAGAAAACTGCCCCCTGTGGGAGACAATCCAAGATGGTGGTAGTAGCCTCAGTTGCAGTTGGGGACATTGATTAACAATTAAGGGGAAGTGGAAGCATAACGAAAGAATATACGAAAATTTAAAAAAAAAAAGTTTGCACGTTTTCATCTGTTGTGTAACACAAAAATGTAAAGGGGTCCTCCATTTTTTATTTACATTTTTGCTCATTATATTTTGGTAAGAACATATTTAACATTACTGTTGCTGAAAAGTAAGCGTCCTTTACTAAACAAGAAGTCATTAGGTTCCATTCGGATTATCCCTTCCTTCCTAGTTCCTAATGAAGGCAAAATGGGTGGACAGTTCCTGTTCTGCTAAGGGAATTGGGTGGGAGGCTCCTGTAGTACTTGATACACCTGTGTACTGATCAGCTTGCAGGCCTAGTATCTAATTACGGTAGCTTCTGGGCATGCGTGCTGTTCAAGAGGCAGGCACATATACAGGCAGTCCCCACGTTACGAACGGGATAGGGACTGTAGGTTTGTTCTTAAGTTTAAATTGTATGTAAGTCGGAACTGGTATATTAAATGTAGTTCCAGCAAAAAAAAAATATTTTTTAGTTTTGGATAGTGCAGGGAAGGGTTTTACATTTGTTTTGCTGTCTGTGCCCTTTTTAGAAGTTTTCACCTAACGTTATGTATCTCATGTGCAGCTGTGGCATGCTGGCACTTGGTAATCATGGGGCGTGACTCAGTGTTGAATGTCAGCCACGCCCCATAAGTCCCCGTGTGTAACTAGGGGACGTATGCAAGTCGGAACGATGTAAGTAGGGGACTGCCTGTACTGCTACAGGATCCATCCCTAACCGAGCAGGAAAGGATTACCTGAACATCCTCGCTTTTGATTTGTAAATATTATTGAAAAGAAGGTAAAGGAGGCATAATTTTTTAATAACAGAAATTAAAAAAAATATTTTACAGTTGAAGGGGTTGTCCACCTCCCCTTTAAGCCATAATAGCCTGTAAGTAAATAAAAGAAAAATAAAAAACCTTCTCGCCTCTGTACTGTTAGTTCCAGCGATGTGTCTGGTTGGCGCACTTTCAGGTCTTCTGTTTTCTGGCTCCCAGCGTCACTGTTTGGAGCCTCGTCTCCGAATGGGGACATGGAGCAGTGTCACATGACTGCAGCTGCCAGAGGGGAGTTCATTTTAATTTTTTTTTTACAGGCTCAGTGCCTTGCTTTTAATTTAAAAGCGAATAGGTGGATACCCCATTAAATAAGGCACTGAGTAGTAGCTGAACCTCTGATCTCGATACTGGTAATGTACACAATCCACTTCCTGTCCAACATTTGTTTGTATAGTAGTTTTTTTTGTACATGTATGACATATCCTGTGAAAACTTCTGTTTAAAGACGTGTTCATACATTACACAAATCTTGTTAGTCCGACGGCAAGATAAAAAATACAAGACGAAAACTTACCTTGTAAACACTCCATTGCTGGGGCCGTGTCGGTGATCTCAGCAGATGACTTTACCATTCAGTTTTCACATGACTGCTGCAGCCAATCACAGGCCACAGTGGTCACGTGACAACTGAACGGTAAAGTCATCTGACGGGATAACCGAGTCGGCCGCAGTGATGGAAGAAGAGCATTTATGAGGTGAGTTCTTTTTTTTTTTTTTTTTTTTTTTTTCTCTACTTTTTATGAAGCCCTAAAGGACTAATGAGCGTATTTTTCAGTGTTTAGAACATCCCTTTAAGTGATTTTGTTTATAAGGTTTTCGGTGATCAAGAACATAATTTAACCTTTCTTTTTCTTTGTTGTGGTTAAGGTGACCACCTGCGACAAGACAGCATGGATTTCAGCAGTGAATGGGGTGATCCAGCAAATTGCAGATGCAGTGACAGACCTAAGCCTCTTGAGTGGCGAGCTGCAAGACAGCATCAACGATGCTTAGCACACTCTCTGGTTGGCACCCCGAACTACATCGCACCAGAGGTCCTTTTGCGTACAGGTAAAAAAAAGGATCACAGATCCTTAAATGTTATATAAAACCAACGTTTTTCAAGCTTTCCTCTAACACTTTATGATTTGTACTATTAGGCAATTGGTAATGGCAGTGAAGCTCTTCTCGATGTAAAATCAGATGGCTGCTAACTCACTGTGTTCGAACTACTGACATGACATTTGATTTTGTCACATAGGAAAAGTCTGCTTTGTACCCATATGTTTAAGTTGAGCTGGACTTATAGGCGACTGACACAAAATCCTATTTATACATTCACCAGGCGAGAGGGAACATCCATTCTCTCGAGAGGTTAAAATCCCTGAAGGTCATAATGTGGCTATAACATAAGTCTATGGGGGAAAAATTATTTTGACGTCTAAAGTACTCATGGATCACACTTTGGAATTTTCTGAGCATTCAAAAACTTCCATCTGTCCTTTCCCACATGGAATAATGACTCTCTTTATATTGTTTATAGAGTTCCGGCTCCACGCTGCACAGCAACATATTACAGGCACCACAAAATGTTTAAGAATTGAATATGAGATATAAAAACTAGAAAAGATTCGGTTGAAAAAGGTCCATTTAGGGACCGAAACGTACACAGATATTCTTGAATCTAAGTTGCTTATAAAATGGAAACAAGTTAAACCTGTTCTTATGAAGCCGGATGATTGTTTGTTACCCAATAAAGTTTTTCTATAATGAATAATTGATTCTATCGGTGTGCAACCTTATTCATTTTAAGGACTCTCTTTATATTGTAGGCTATACGCAGCTCTGTGACTGGTGGAGTGTTGGAGTCATACTTTATGAAATGCTTGTTGGGAAGGCTCCTTTTCATGCAGGGTCACCACTGGAAACGCAAATGAAAGTAAGACCTGGGTAGCAGATGTTTAAATCTAGTTTGATGTGTAAAAATGATTGACTGTGTTTTAAAGGGGTGTTCGGACACTAAAAAAGCCCATTAGTCTGTCGGAGCAAGTAAAAAAAAAAAAATAGAAGAAAACCTCATAAACCCTCTCGTTCCATCGCTGCGGCAGATGATTTCTCCGTTCATGCTTCATTTGGCCACTGTAGCCAGTCGTGTGGTATATGCAGCACGTGACAGCGGTGCCTTGTGAATGTCTGCAGTAGTCACGTGAAAAATGAATGGGGAAGCCTATCTGCCGGGATCAGCCAGGGAACAAGTGTGTTTGGGAGGGTTTTTTCTATTTTTATCATGCCCTGACAGACTAACAAGTTTGTTTTTGGGTTTTTTTTAGTGTGCGAACTCCCCTTTAATGGCCACCCAATTTTATTGTACATATTTTTTTTTTTTCTAATAATGAAGTGTCGGCCCCATTTATGTTGTTGTGAATAATAATGGTTATTAGTTTTTTTTTTATTATCTGCAGAGATGTATTATTCGCATGATAATCCATTCCAAGTCAAATGATTTTGTGACATTAAAGAGATTTGGCCGCAAAATCATTTCATTGCTTCAATGTGCTCAAAAGGGGGCGTGTGTGATCTGTTTGAACTGCATATAATGTGACCCAGCTGGCTGACCTCACCATGCCTTTCTTCACAGTGTGATACAATGCAGAAATTCCACAAACAAAGTTGTGATAAGATTTACAATATTAAGTGCAGGACGGTGTTAAAATCCATATTTGTGACTTTTTACGACGTTTTGGTTATAGTTTAACTTTAATCATACTTGTCACAGTCGGGTAAATGGAGACTATATAGTAGTCAGAATTTTAATATGTTGGTGGAGTTGGTAATGCACACAATATTAATGTGTGTATATGTGTGTATATATAATATATATAACATTCATTAATTCGCGTTCCAGCGCGGGGTCGCCCTTTTCGGGGCGGTTGCTCCGCTGTTCTGTATATAAACTCTTCTGGATCTTTTTGTATATTTACATGGTTTGGTATGTTCTTAATTGTATCATTAAAAGTTATATTTTAACTATACCCTTAGACATTATTTATGATTTAGGTAGGTGTCTTACTCGAGACTATATAGTAGTCAGAATTGTAATATGTTGGTGGAGTTGGTAATGCACACAATATTAATGTGTGTATATATAATCTATATAACATTCATTAATTCGCCATTTACCCCCTTAAAAGCATGATTAAGGTTAAATTGTAACCAAGACGTTGCAGAAAGTCACAAATCTGGATTTCAACACAGTCCTGTACTTAGTATTGTAAATTTTGTCACAACTTTGTGTCTTCTGCCAAAATATAAGAATAAGTTGTAACTCTTCAAGTGCTGTGGATTTTCTGCATTCTATTGTCTAGTGGGATTGCAACATCACCTCCACCTGCACCATCCTGTTTATCTGGAGTGCTGGACATTCTTACAAAGACATTAGTTTTCACAGTGCGTGTTCACTGTAATCAAACAAAGGTTTATGTAAAGAGCTGTGAGTAATTACGATGTAGCTAAGTGGTTAGCACTTCTGCCTTCCATCTTAAAGGTAGTAGGTTCAATTCACTGCAGGAACCAAACATGGATTTTTTTTGTCCTCAATGCACATACCTGATTGAAGTTCCTTTTTTCCCTTTTATTTATTTGCATTGTTTGCTTCATTACCAAGGAGTACAGAGGACAGTAGTAGAATGACAGCACCTGGGGTTCACATTCACTCCGCAGTGAGTGTGTGTGATTACTATGCAGGGAATAGACTTGCAGTAGCTGGCTGAGAGGAGAGGTGCGGTCAGGACTGAGGGGCTCTCGTTCTTGGTCATATTCCCTAGAGAGGAGCTGTACACTGTGGATCAGTAAGGCAGCAGCTAAAACAAAGATGGTGCAGAATTCTTAATCATGAATGGTGAACTATGTTTATTATTTAGTTTGCAAACTTCCCACTTCAATTTTACTTCATGGCAAAACCCTTTAAGTATTTACTTTTTTTATTTCTTTAAGGTAATAAAATGGCAAACAACACTCCATATTCCTCCTCAAGCCAATCTCTCACCAGAAGCTTCTGATTTAATTGTGAAGCTGTGTCGGGCCCCTGAAGATCGTTTAGGCAAGAATGGCGTTGATGAGATTAAAGCTCACCCTTTTTTTAAGAGCATAGACTTCTCCAGCGATTTGCGTCAACAACCTGCCCTATATATTCCCACTATTACTCATTCTACGGACACTTCCAACTTTGACCCAGTAGATCCAGACAAACTCTGGAATGATGAAGACAAAGATGGAAATAAAAATGACACCCTTAATGGGTGGTATAAAAATGGTAAACACCCTGAGCATGCATTCTATGAGTTCACTTTCCGGAGATTTTTTGATGACAATGGACACCCATATAACTATCCTAAGCCTTTTGAATATGACTGTGATGACACACAGGGCAACGGCTACCAACAATCTGATGCAGAAGATAGTGGGCGTGGTGGGAAGAGACCTCCAAACAGGGACTTGGTGTATGTTTAAAAAGGCCACAGATGGATTCCTGGAATCAGTCGTATATGCTGTGGTGGTGTTTCAAAGGGTGTGAGACGAAGCTTGTTTCTGCTACGTTGGAAACTTAAAAAATCATGGAGGAGTGCGCTTGTTGGGCGACCTCTAGTGCTTTAGCTCGATTGGTAAAAACCTAATCTTAAAAGATTTATTTAAGCAGTAGTTCTCGCTGCTTTTAGAGTGATGCTGGAATTCATCCCCACTGAATTATAAATATATAAAGAACATTTTTCTTATCACAGCACCTTGTTTTTACACTTTTCTGTGTTTTCAGGATACCCGTTCTATGTTTTATTGGGCACATTATAGTTCTTCAGAATGAACTGGGAGGTTTAATTTAATTTTAAAATGTAAAGGTACAAGTTTTGCAAGACAATGAGGGACATTTATATAAAAAAAAAATTCATTAAAAGTCTCATAATGGATTATATATCAATGTATGTATTTATGTAATTTCAAGTATTTATAAGACATCATAAAAAAATATTCAAATTGAAGTTTGAGATATCTGGATCCTAATGCCGAGAAATTAGGGGTTGTCAGATACTTCATTTATGTTAAGAAATCCACTGTCAGTTTCTACTAAAAGCAGCCACATGGGAATGGAACATGCATATTAAAGGTTATGGAATATTTATTAAAGATGCATTTGTTCTGCTTCTTTCACAATCCTTTTCTTATAATTGTACCCTTGTTGCTGTTTGACATTGAAAAGACCTTTTGTTCTAAATTGCAAATGACTTTAAGACTTCATCTTAATCAAGTGTTCTTCTTGAACCCAGAGGCTGAGCAATGCTTACCATTAAAAAAAAGTCACAATAAATGCATTGAAATGACAAGTAAAATCAATTTAATAGGACAATTAGAATTAAAGGCATGTGCGGGTTAGACGTTGTGGACAATTAGATGTTATTTTCACCAAATCCACTTCTTCCTGACAATGTGAATCTCATGATATAAGATTACATAATCTGCTTTTCTCTGTGACAAACAACTCCTCTATTGTACATTAAACAAAAAATAAAACACATTTTTTTTTGTAACTTTATGCAGCACCTTAAAGAGGATCTGTCATAAGCAGCCTCTGGGACAGGAGCTCCCACTAAGAATAGAAGTTGATGGCCTGAGCCCTTTACTCCATGAAGCTAATAACATATGATATAAACGATTCAAATAACGTAAAAAAATATATTTCATGTTTTTTCTGATATGTTAATGAGCCACAAGTACATATTGTGCTGGCCCAATGCTGCAGCTGCTTACATCCAAATCCCTCCCAATCCCAGCCCTGTGCTGCCCCTGTGATTTAAAGGGAACCCATCATATAGGTTGTGCCCCCCTTGCTGAGGACAGCACAAGCTTGTGTCAGACCTGCTGTTCCCTTAGGCTATGTTCACATGGCTTAACTGCGGGACGTAATTACGCCCCGCAATTACGCCGCGGGTAGGGAGCGGGGGGCCGGCGCCTCGCCGGCCCATAGACCTTCACTACCAGCGTCGCGTATACGGCGCTAGTAATTCACATGTCACTTATCTCCCCCCCGCAGCAGATTCGCCGAGCAGGGAGAGGAGACGTAATCCATAGTTCTCTATGAGAACTGTGGATTACCGTAATGATTGGGACCTATTCCAGCCGTAATTTGCGCACCCCGGTGCGTAATTACGGACCGAAATACGGCCCATTTTAAGCCGTGTGAACATGGCCTTATTCTGTAAGATGCTGTAGTTTTAGAGCATTTACCCCTCAAATCTTATTCATGAGCAGATGTTAGCCCCGCCCACCAAAGGCTAGCCCTGCCCTCTGACAGTTATTCACATGTTTCTACCGATTCACAGTAATAGGTTTATCAGTTGAGGTGGGCGGGGCTAGCCTCCGATTGGCCGGGTTTGAAAAAAAACTGACTCTCTGAATGACTCTTCTGGCTGAAAATGGCAGATTTGAGCATTAAATACACGAAAACTCCAGCATCTTACAGAATAAGGGACACAGCGCTGGAAACAGCAGGTCTGACACTAGCTTGTGCTGTCCTCAGCAAGGGGGGCATAATCTATGTGACGGGTTCTCTTTAATGGACAGCTTAGTGAACATAACTTCAGAAAGTACTAGGGCTGTTGGTTAAGTCAATAGATCTGTGCAGGACTAGGACAGGGCAGAAGGATGTAAGCACTTGCCACAACCGGGCCCATCTAATTGACATTTGGATATTAGAAAAACTTAGATTTACAAATACGGTGGTTTATATTAGTTAATGTTTAAGCCCCAGGCCTGAAAAATACTTAATGACCAGCAAATTTTTTTTTGTTTTTTTTGCCTCCTTGCGTTTCAACAGTCGGAACTTTTTGACTTTTTCAATGACTCAGTTGTATGAGGCCTCGTTTTATGCGAGAGAAGTTGTACTTTTTTGGGAGCATAGATTGAGTTCACATATAAATTAATGCAGAGTAAATAACTAACTTGTTTAATTCTACAGCTTAGTACGGTAGTGTGGATACCTAATATGTATAATATAAGTTTAATATAATATAAGTTTTTTGTTCTTTTTGTGTAATGTAGGCACAATTTTTTATTCAATATTTTTTTCTACACTTTTTATTTTTTACTTTATTTTTATAATCCCATGAAAGGATAACCATTTTACTTTTTTTTAATATACTTAGTAATGTTTTAGCATATTCCTATATGCTAATATATTAGACTTTGTCATACTGCCACAGGCAGTAATCAGGGCATTACGCAGTGTGTCCTGACTGCAGGCTTGTTATACAGACAGCCCTGGGGCTACTCCAGGTCCCCAGGGCTGACTGTCCAGACGTTCCCCTCCTCCATTGGGTCACTGGGAGTCCCGATCACTTGATCAAAAGACGATGGGCGATCGTTATGGGTTTAAACCCCTACCCACTAAGATAGTTTATAAAAAGATTTTCCGCAAATGAGGTGTTGTCTAGCTCGTTTTATTTTTTTAAACATTGAACGTAATGTTGCAATATTAAAAAAACAACACATACTGCCCTTGTCACTTAGGCTGGGTTTACACAGTGATTTGTCAATACATTAACCGTAAATATTTGATAAGTACAAAACAGTTTCCAAAAGCATAGTTTGACGAATTCATTGAATACAATTGTAGAAATGTGAAGTCAGAAGTTTGGATGCTGGTTTTGTGACACACAGTTTGTCTATTTTTTTACATTGAAGTCTAAGGCTATGTTCACACGGCTTATTTTTCTGACGGATTTGGTCCCATATTCCGCGCCGTACTGCGCGAAATACGGCGCAAATCTGTCCCAGTCATTACGGTAATCCATAGTTCTCAGAGAACTTTGGATTCCGTCTCTTCTCCCCGCTCATGAAATACGGCGAGCGGGGAGAAAGAGACATGCACATTAACCTGCCGGGATACGCGCTGTGGATAACTGTTGTCTATGGGGCCGTCAAGTAGCCGGCATAATTGCGGGCGAAATCAGTCCCCGCAATTACGCCGGCAATAAGCCGTGTGAACATAGCCTAAGACTGACGCAAGTATTTTTTATTTATATCGTGGGATTTTATTGACCAAGTGTTAAAATGTTTAAAAACATGTACGTTATCTAAGTACATAGACCATGATAAACTGTATATTACAGTTATTTAAAACGTAAATATAGCATACATTTGTACACGTTTAAGTTTCTACTCCTAAGGGTATGTTCACACGGCGAAATTTCGGCGCACATTTCGCCATGTATTTGCGCTCTAATACGGGCAAAATGTGTGCTGAAATTACAGTAATCCATAGCACTCATAGAGAACTATGGATTACGCCTCCTCTTCCCACTCGTACAATACGATCGTATTGCATGTACAGGGAAAGAAGTGACGTCAATTATTCGCTGCGAGTAATGAATGTCAATAAGGCCAGCGGGCTGCCGACTCCCCCCGTGCCGCGGGAGTTAGCGCTTGTCAGTGCGAGCTCCCGAAAGACACAATGTACTGCGGCTCATACTGTATGCGCCGCAGTACATCGTGTGAACATATCCTAACGTTACATACACAACTCCATGAATGGACCCTTACTGCCATTTCTGCACTTGATGTTGCTGATATTCTCCCTTGTACTGCTGTTTATTTTGTGTAGATAGAATTAATTCTTGTCTGCTTTCAGAGCCAACAAATCCCTACATACCTAGTCCTGATCCAAGTTGTATCCAGTCTAGGCAGTACCCTGTAGTAGCTGCACAGATATGTCTAGTGTTCCAGCTTTACCTAGACTGGGTGCAAATCTGCTACTCAGTTGAAACTATTTTAACTTTTTTAACAGTGTTTGATGCGATTTTTGCACATAAAAACGCAAACACATTTCAAATTTCCTGTGGCCCCGTACATTGAGTGAAGGCTACAGGAATCAGGCGGAAGAGAGAACATATTCTCTCTTCCACCGGACGGCCGACGGTTTAGAAATGCTTAGTAAAAAATCTCTGTTGTGCAGGCTACAGCATGGATTTTCTATTGAGGTCTACACAGCACAGGCTACAATCGGATTTTTGGCAGACTCTGAAAACAGAAACCGCCACAAATTTGATGAAAAACCTGTGCTGTATAGACATAGCCTTATACCAGTGGTCCTCAAACTACGGCCCGCAGATTTTTATCCGGCCCGCCTTTGCCACCTGCGGCACCAGTGCTGGCAGCGGCAGAGCCGCAGTCCTCTGAGTTGCTGTGCGCTCTATAAGCTGGCCCCTGCTGTCGCGCTGCCTCAATCACTTGTCACCGGCCACAGCACCTCCCACATGATGGGAGGTGCCGTGGGCGGTGACAGGTAATATAAAAGCCATTGCGAGCCACGCGACAGCAGGGACCAGCTTCGGGGGGCGGACACTCTGCAGCGCAAGGGAGGTGCTTGAGGGCGGACACTTACAATATATGGGAGGTGCCTGTGAGTGGCAGAGGGCGGACACTGTGCAATGTATACGCAGAATGTCCCGCCCTCTGCCCTCACAGACACCTCCCAATATTGTAAATGTCCGCCCTCAGGCACCTCCCGTCCGCTGCAGAGTGCCCCCCACCCACAGTAGTCCCCGGCGATGCCGCTATCACCCGCCGCCGATCGTTAGGGTCCTAAGTCAATACCGATCACTAAGGTACCGGCTTAGGACCTTAGCGATCGGTGATGGCAGCGGCGCCGGGACTAACTGTATGTGCGTCTGCCGGACGCACATACAGATGCTTCTGCGGAGAGCAGGGGCTCTCCGCTCCTGCAGAGTACTCTGGTGAAGTGCAGGAAAGATGCGCCTCACCAGAGTCCACAGGACGGGCGGCGTGAGCGTCATCACGCTGCGGCGCGGCCTGGTGACGTCACGCCGCCCAAAGAAGAAGCCCGGGAGCAGCGACAGCGTCGGGGAGCCAGGTAAGCTGAGTGATGTCGGTTTGTTATTTTTAATTATCTCCACACCTGCTGGGGGCCTTATTCTACCTACAGACCTGCTGGGGGCCCTAATTCTACCTACAGACCTGCTGGGGGACCTAAATGTACCTACAGACCTGCTGGGGGACCTAAATCTACCTATACCTGCTGGTCCAATAATAAATTGGGTATCACTGTAATTGTATCGACCCACAAAGTAAAACTTATTTTTAAAACTATATTCCGTCCCTCCAATGGTCTGAGGGACCGTGAACTGGCCCCCGGTCTAAAAAGTTTGAGGACCCCTGCTTTATACAGTAACTAGACTTTATATAAAACATAAGTGTATTTACAAGCTTTCACAAAAAAGTTACCGTGTCAAAATACGCAGCAGATGATGTTGCCATAACGCCAGAGTAGTTTGTTTTTTGTTTTACCTAGTACCGTACAGCTCCCATGTTGTGAGGACTTGCTGTCAGTGGTATGTGGAAAGATTAAGGTTTCTGAGTTTTCTCCCTAATACACATACTATATGTTGACTCTACTTACAGCAGCCGTAAAGCCTCTAGTACAAAGTGTAAGATCACAAGGAGGATAGGATCCAATCATCTGATAGCTTTTTGCGAATGAAACCATGCTCACAAGCAGCTGGCAATGGCTGTAGAAATTTGCTGTTGATGTCCCTTTCACTGACAAAATTGCACCGCCATTGGCAGCCGCTTAGAGGTGTATAAATATGCATGCTCAGCCAGATCTACCTGTATTCTGAATGACCAGAGGGGAGAAAGCGGCTCCAGGACAACTCTGGCAGTTGGATGTTGTCCCAAGAACAAAAAGATGGGGTGATTGAAACCCAACTCCTCAATCGCTTCTGAAATTATCTGTTGGGAGGCCATCATACACATTAGATATTTAGCTGTCCTTTAGCTAATGTGTATGGCAAAATTCTGATACTGCTTGCGCACAGTTTGTGAGGTTCGGAAAAACTTTGAACATTCGAACACAATTAATGGGGTAGGTTCACAGAAAGTATTTTTATGCTTATTTTGGGGAGTATTTTGCGCTAAAATACTTTTCAAAATGAGCCTCAAACAGTGCAGCTATGCAGCACTCACTAAATCCAATGTAAAATACGAGCCGGCATTGTAATGATGCGTATTTTACAAGCGTATTTGCAATATGTATTTAGGGACAAGGGCACTCACATAAATTTTAAGGTGCCTTGTCAATTTGTTTATGCCACAAAATACACTCTGCACTTTGCAAAAAATATACTTCAAAATGCGCATCTAATAAGGTGTATTTTGAGCTGTGTGTCATTCATCTGACTTTTTATTTGCTGGAGGTGAATAATAAAGAACCTTAAGACAAATCTTGCTTCACCTGTGGGAGCTCAGAATACCCACGGACTGTGGGGAACACAGAAATCCAGAAGTGAAAGGTAGGTCCAGCGTCTTCTTTAAAGAATGAGCGATACATTAACAAGCAGCAGAATCTGACGCGTTTCAGATCTTTAAAACACAGACCCTTAGGGTATGTTCACACGGCTTAAACTTGGACGTATCTCGCCCCGTATTTTGCCCTGTGCTAAATACGGGGTGAGATACTTCCCAGTCATTACGGTAATTCACAGTTCTCATAGAGAACTCCCAGCTCGGACAATAGGCAGAGCAGGAAAATAAGTGACATGTCAATTATTCACGGGTTATACGCGCGGAGAGTAATGAATGTCTATGGGGGCGGCGGGCTACCGGCCCCGCTCGCGTACACAAGGTGTAATTGAGGGGAGAAATATGTCCTGCAATTACGGCCGTGTGAACATAGTCTTAGTTGTAGCAATTAAAAAACATCAATATACGTGTTTATAAAGGACCCAAACTAGATCAGATAGAAAACACCTGTAGAAGTGTAATTAGATACGTTTGAAAGAAAGAAAAAATTAGACTTATATGTAGAGAATATCCAGACTGGTCATTAACCCTGTCCTGACATTGGATGTATACATACGTCCTAGCGGGAAGTGCGTTCCCACAAATAGACGTATACATACGTCCTGGCGATCGTGCGGGCTTACATGCATGCCCCCCATGATCGCGACATGGGACCAGCGGTAAATTACCGCTGCCCTCATGCCGCTTCACCCACGTCTAACCTTTTAGCTCCGATGATCAACTGAGATAGTTGGATCTAAATCAAAGGCAAGAGTGAGCTCCTGCTCCCGATGCACTGCTGCATGATGTGCGGCAATGCTATCCTACCAGATGGCCCCAGGAAGTGAAAGTAACTTCCCAGGTCGTCTGTGACGGCTACATGCCCACAATGCATAGTGGGCATGTGATTGACAGTCACCATGGCAACCAGTACACAGCAGCAATCTTGTGTATGGCCTGCCTTGTAATAGCAATCTGAAAATTGCCATTCTATATCCCCTCTGAGGAAAAGTGAAAAAAGAGTAAAAAAGTTAAAAAAAACAAAAAAAAAAACGCCTCTATAAACGCTAATTGTCCCAAAATAGATACAAAAATAAATAAAGTACTAATATTTGGTATTGCCGCGTGTGTAATGACCTGCCCTATCAACATGTCATATTAAATAATCCGTATGGTGAACACTGTTAAAATAATACAGAATTGCGATTTTTGTTCATCTCGCAGCACATAAAATGGAATAAAATGCAATCAAAAACTCATATAAACACCAAAGTGGTACCAATTAAAACATCATCAGTTCATCCCGCAAAAAAAAAGTCATTACACGTCTTTGTATACGGAAAAATAAAAAAGTTATGTCTGTAAGAAGATAGTGATGTATAAATATTGTTTTAGATAATAAAAACAATTTTTTTTTTTTTTTTAAAGTACTTCAACATAAAAAAAAACTATATAAATTGGGTATCAGCCTACAGAATAAAACTAACTTGTCACAGATACTGCACGGTGAGCGATGTTAAGAATAAAAATAAAAGCTCTACTAGGATTGCAGTATTTTCATCACCCTGCCTTCCAAAAAACAGATTTAAAACTGATCAAAAAGTCTTGTCCCCCAAAAAATGATACCAATAAAAACGTCAACTCATCCCGCAAAAAACAAGCCCCTACACAGCACAGAAAAATAAAAGTTAGGGCTCTCAGACTGCGGTGATGCAAAAACGTGTTTTCCTTTTTGAATAAAAGTGTTTTTATTGTGTAAAAGCAGTAAAACATAAAAAAAATATACAAATTTGGTATCACTGTAATTGTATCGACCTGAGTAAAGGTAGTATGTCATTTATACTGCAGGGTGACCACTGTAAAAAATTTAAAAAAACAACCAGGAATGCTGTGTTTTGTGCAAAATGCCTCACAAAATCCTTAATAAAAAGTGATCAAAGCGCATATGCACCCCATAATGGTACTAATAAAAATGTCAACTCATCCCGCAAAAATCAAGCCCATAATCAGCTCTGTATACAGAAAAATAAAAAAGTTATGGCTATCAGAATAAGACACCATAGAAACATAATTTTCTTTATGGACCTATTTCTATTGTGTAAAAGTAATAAGACATAAAAAACTACATAAAATATATATCAGTGCAATAGTACTGACCGCCGTACTAAAGTCATCCTGTCATTTGTTTTTTGGGCTTCATTTTTACAATGTTCGCTGTACAGGACAATGATGAAACTGTATTTTCTCCCAATGCTAAAAAACACTGTGGAACACCAATGCGCCCAAAATGCACAATAAACCCCTAGGTGAGATCCCTGAGGGGTGTTGAATCCAAAATTGTGTAACTTCTGGAAGGTTTCACCTGTTCAGGTACTTTGGGGGCTTTGCAAATGCAACATGGCCCCCTCGAAATCTGCGTTCCAAAAGCCAAGTAACACTCCCTTCCTTATACGCCCTTCTATGTGCCCAAACAGCAGTTTACACCCACATGTAGGGTATTGTCGAACTTGGAAGAAGTTGTGTAACAAAATTTGGGGTGCTTTTTTCCAGGATTCCTTGTAAAAATTAAACATTTTCAGCTAAATTGCAGATTGTTTCTTAGATTAAGTCATTTAGGAGGGTACCTAACATACAGGCCAATCAAAATCACGTTAGATCTGGACTGGTCCCTAAAAAAATGTATATTGCAAAATTTCTTGAAAATTTTAACATTTCTACTAAATTTCTAAGCCCCCTAATATCGTAAAAAAAAAACACACACTTTCCTCAGGTGTTAGATTTACTGCACACAAAGCCCCCACTTTGAGACAGCGCCTTTCCCCTAGTCTCTTTACATCTCTTTGTTCACACAAATGTGGTTACAGATGTGGAGCTACTAAGTGTATATGTTGCAATTTTTTGAAACAATCCTATTCCTTTACATCCTTATCTAATAATACTACATAAAAAACAATATGTCAATTTCAGTACACGCTATGTAGTATATTTGATAACTTAAAACGTGTTGTATTCAATATATTGAGTGTACAACATGCAGGTTAAAGGAAAGGATTAGACGTCATATATCAGATAGCTCTCTAATCTCTGTTGTATTTCAGTCGTTTCACGTCATTGTTTCATTCAACATTCAGGAAAAACTAACTCTCGTTGTTTAGGTTATTGAGAGGGTTAATCCTCCACAAGGTGGGGATCTTAGAAGGAAACTTTTTAACAGAGAATCCTTCTGGATTTTCTTCCTCAATACACATGAACCACATGGTTTAAGTGACAGGATTTGATTTTACATTATGGATATGTTTTTAATGTTTTTGTGGATGTGGTTTACTTATGTTTTTCTTTCTTTCAAACACGTCTAATTACATTTCTACAAGTGTTTTCTATCTGATCTAGTTTGGATCCTTTATAAACAGGTGTATAGGTGTTTTTTAATTGCTACGACTAAGGGTGCTTTCACACAGTACAGTTTTGGTGCAGTTTTAACTGCGCTTCAATTAAACTGCTTTTATTACCACCAAGCTTCCTTCAGTTGTTTACATTTTTCAGAAAGGTGTTTCAAGTAAGTAATCAATTACTTTGTTTGAAGTCTTGTGGATTACAGACACACTAATTGATTACTCCCTTTCCAAACAGTTTAGAGAAGTGCAAAAAGCTTGCTGGTAATAGAGGCAGGTTAATTGGAGCGCAGGTAAAACTGCACCAAAACTGCGCTGTGTGAAAGCACCTTTAGGCGGGGTTCACACAGCTTATTCAAGCCATAATTGGGGGATGGATTTCGCCCGCAATTACGGCTTGAGTACAGGGCGGCGGCGGGGCTTGGGCGGCAACTCACCGGCCCCATAGACATGCATTATCCACGGCGCGTATTCCGCCGAGATAATGTGCATGTCACTTTCTCCCGTATTCGCCAAGCGGGGAGGAGAGACGGAATCCACAGTTCTCTATGAGAACTGTGGATTACCATAATGGCTGGCATGGATTCCAGCTGTATTGCAGCGCAATACGGCTGGAATCCGTGCCTGAAATAAGCCGTGTGAACGGCGCCTTAGGCAGAAATGCACAGTAACTCATGCTGTGCATTTCATCAAAAAAAGCATCAAAAAACGCACTGTGTGAAAGCACCCTAAGGGTCTGTGGTCTAAAGACCTGAAATGCGTCGGATACTGCTGCTTTTCTATGTATCACTTTCACTGTGAATAATAAAGGTTCCAGTTAAAACAGCAAACAGAAATAAAATATTAAAATTGGGAAAATTGGGAGAAACTGCTAAAGAATGTAAATTGAATACTTTGGCAGAAGGGAAGTGTTGCTTGTTTGCTGAAACAGTCATATCCTGTTTAGCACGACTCTCAAAGCACTCGGTGTAATTTCGGCGTATTGTACGCAGTTACGCCGTGTGAACATAAAATTTTTGTTCACTCTTAGGGAAACCAATTGGCTCTCATGCCGGAAAACTGCCACTGGTCCTGGCATGACAATTAAGACCTGTGAACCTTAAAACACTAACCTCAATCTTAACCCTGGAGAGATGAAGTATCGAAAGAATGACATAACCACCAAGTAGTGGTTTCAACTATTTTGGATCACAGCCACATGCAAAAAAGCACGAGTCCCCACAGTAAGCACCACCCCGTCTTAGGTCTACAATCTACCTGCCCATATCTCCAGTGAATCCAGTTCTCGTATTACATAGGTCCTTAAATATTTAAAGTAGTATAGTCCAGTGATGCACAGAAGGTCATCCAGTCAGACCAAGTAACCCTAAATCTGTCTACCTGATGTTCCCTATCTGCCCTGATTTCCTCCATGCTTTGCAAGAAGAAGAGTTCCTTATACCAGTCAGCTATGGAGGGACTTACTGTGGATCTCCAAAGTCGAGGGAGCAATACTCTGGCCGCACTAAGCATAAAGATGATCAGGCTCCCCTTAAGCATACTGATCGTAATAGGTATAATGCTCAATAACAATAACTTCGGGTCAGTCTGGAGTTTGATCCCTGTGGTCAAGTGAATGACTTTAATTACCTTATCCCAGAAACCCTGTATTTCGGTACATTTCCACCATATGGGTATCATTGTGCCCTGCTCTAGACCACATCTCCAGCAGCTACTCGGGACAGAGGGATAGATAGTATGGAGCAGGGCGGGGACTCTATACCACCGAGATAAAATTTTAAAGTTTAGTTCCTGCAGTCTACTCTTTGCATGAGAGTATACTAGCTTTCTGCCAATCTTCCTCTACTATAGTCTCCCCAAGTTCCCTGGACCAGCTGGACTGGTAAGCTGGCCTGCCCTCTGTAAGGGATCTAAGAAGTAGTTCGTAAACTCTTGAGATTGCATGGTCATAGGGGAAACTACCTGCGCACATCTCCTCAAAAGGAGTCAGATCTCTATGGAGGTTCATAGTGGACCTATATCTAGCATAGAAATGAGCAATCTGTCTGTAATTGAACCAAGAGAGGGAGTTTATTGAAAGCACATCCTGTACCTCTGGTAGTGATTTCAAAGCCTGTCTATCTAGGAGGTCTTTAAAAGTCAGTCGGTTCTCATGTCTCCTCCTGCCCAAGGTGGGATCTGCCAGGGCCAGTGCTGGGTTGTGCAAAACTGGTTTAAGTGGACCATCCGAGAAGAAAAGGCGGGAGGCCACCCCATATCAATGCCAAACCAGAAGGGAGATCTGCGTCACCAAGGGAAGAGACTCCACTTCTCTTTTAGATAAAGCCGAGGCCTTCAGCCAAGGGAGATGGGATAGAGGGATTCTGGATATTTTTTCTTCCAATTGCACCCATCTCTTAGAAAGTCTCCTACGATAGTGATCTAAAAATCTGACAAAGATAGCTGCTAAGTAGTACGCCTTAAAATCAGGTAGAACTAGCCCCCTTCCCCATCTGGGTCTAGTGAGGGTCAGCCTCGCAATCCTCGCCTCCCCCCCCCCCCCACCAGATAAAGTTCCGCAAGCGCTTATCCAGAGCACTGAAAAACACCCTCGGTAGCATAATGGTCAGCATTTGAAACAAGTAAAGCACCCTAGGTAGGACGGACATTTTAATAATATTTATGCGGCCCACCCAGGAAAAGTTCTTACTATTCCACCTAGCTAAGTCAGCCGAGAGGGAGTTTAGAAACGGGGTAAAATTCAGCTCTTCTGTTTTTCGGAGCTGAGTTGGAATGCAAACTCCTAGATATTTAAAGGCCTCACTTGCCCATTCAAATAGAAAATTCTGCCTCAGGAGATCAACCATGGACGCTTCTAGGGAAATATTTAGTGCATTTCACTTCGTCAAGTTGATTTTGAAGTTAGATAGGGAACCAAAGGCTTTCAAGGTAGTCATTAAGGATGGCAGGGACGTCAATGGCTGAGTAATGTAGAGGAGGAGATCATTGGCGAAAGCCGCACACTTAAAGTGTTCTCCATGGAGCTCAACCCCCTGGATGTCTGGATTATTCCTGATCTCCTGCAGCAGGTGTTCCATCACTAAGACACACAGAATGGGGGATAAAGGACAACCCTGCCTGGTGCCATTTCGTATGAACACCGGAGACGATAATGAGCCATTAATTCTGATCAGAGCCATAATACGCTGGAGCATTACAGTACCCATCCCCAATTGCACCAGAGTGGCATGCAGAAAAGACCAATCCACCCTGTCAAATGCCTTTTCTGCGTCTAGGGATAACAGCATGCAGGGCACCCCAGTTCTACGAGCCTGGTGGATCAGTGAAAAGGTATTCAGCATGTTATCGCGAGCTTCTCTCGAAGGTACGAAGCCCACCTGATCTAGACCTATAAGGTCCTCAAGTATAGTGTTAACACGCATGGCCAACAGCTTTGCAAACAACTTCAGATCCATGTTTAAAATAGGTATAGGCCTGTAGCTCGAGCAAAGATGGGGGTCCTTCCCCTCCTTGGGTACTACTGTAATGTAAGCCTGTAAAAATTGGGGCGGGAAAGTCTTGTCGGCTGAAACAGAATTGAAAGAGTCTAACATAGGTCCGGAGAGCTCTTCCCCTAGTGCTTTATAAAATTTGGCCGTTTTAACCATCCCGGGCCTGGGCTTTTGCCCAATGGGTGGATGCCAACCCCGAGGCCAGCTTTTCCTTTGAAAAAAGGGGGACTTAGACCCGCAAGTTTTCCCCGGGGCAATTCTAGGAAGTGCAGAATGCCTAAGGTAGTCAGCCAATTTAACAGGGTTACCTGGAGATGACGCCTGTGGGAGGTTGTAAAAACCGGCATAAATTTTTACAAAAATTTTTCCCAAAAAATTTCCTTAGTAAAGGTGGGTTAAATGTCCCTGTTTTTGGCCCTTTTTACCGCTAAAATTTAAAGAGTGATGCCCTTTGTCCCTCAGGGCTCTACCCAGCATGCCCCCCGGCTTTTTACCATTTCTTTAAAAGGAGTTCGCTAAAATTTGCCTATACCTCCTTTTTTTCCCTGATGAGTAATTTAGGGATATCTTCCCTCCCTTTGAATGGGGTTTCTTTTTTAGCCCCGGACTCCTCCCCCGAGCTTTAGTTGGGTTTTTCCAAAAACATTAAGTCTGTCTAAAAATCTGCACAGTTTGGCGGCGGGCCTCACGCTTAAACCCGGAGCCATCCCTTAATTTGAAAAACCCCGTAGCCCCACACTTCGGGTTTCCCCTTTTACCCTTGGGGGGAAGGGGCATCATCTTTGGGGTTCTGTTCATGTAGTGTGGGAAACGGTTTGTTTTTAGCTCTCCCCCAAAACATTAGCGGGTCATTCCAAAAAATTGGTTTAAAATTTAACAAAAAAGAAAAGGGCCGCCAAATGAAAAAAGGGGTGTTTCAGGGTCCCAGGAGGGGGGGGGCGAAATGATCCGAATGCGTTGTGCCCACTAAAAACCCATAAAGATAAATGAGGCCCAGAAAGGGAATGTTTTTCAAAATTATATAGTCAAAAAGCTTTTTAATTTTTAGGGGGGGAGGAATAAAATGAAAAATCTTTTTCAGTCGGAGGCAAAATGGCCATAAATCGCTTGGGTTGCAAGGTCATGTAAAATTTTCCCTGATTTTTTTATTTTTTTAAGGAAATGCCCAACTTCTCCCCGGGAGGTTTTTCAAAAACCCTTGGGTTTCCCAGACCCACTTTAAAAAATAAACCAACAAAATTTTCCCACTGCCCCCTTTGAGCAAAGGGGGTCAAACCCACCCAGGCCTTTTTGCAATAAAGGACGCTGCCCTGGGTTTGGGGGGCATTTTATTTTTGGGCCACCGTATGGGGTTGTGCCTGCTTTGCTGCCCCTCCAAAAAATAATAGGGCATGGGGGTTTCCTTAACATTGTTTTTTTGGTGGGGTAAAAAATTTGGAATAAAACTGAATTTCCTTTCATCTTGGTCTTGGGGTTACAAATTTTGGGAAAACCCAGACAGGGTAATTTTATTTCTCAGCGCAGGAAAGGGTGTTTGTTTGCAAAAATGTTTTTCCCTGAAAACCCCCAAATTTTTTGCGCTTTTAGGGTTTTTGGGGGGTTCCCCCATTTCTTTTACGTAAAACGAGCCCTCTTTTCGGGTTTGTAAAACCCCTTCTCATTGAAGGAGACGACCGTAAGTGCTACCATTAAAGCTTCGTCATTGAGGCCATTATGGTGCAATTGGGGACCGCTAAAAATCTTCATCTTCCGGGGGCAAAAAACCCTCAGAACAAAATACCCCAAAGAAAAAACAAAAAAAAACCAAAAAGCCAATGGAACACCAAGGGCGTAACCTAAAGTGAGCACAAGAGTGCAGGGGCCAGTAAAAAGAACTGACACCCAACCCTATATGGGGTTCATAGCAGCCATGGACAGAGGTTCCCAGGATAGGGAAGCACATCGCGCCCTCCACCTGGGAAGCAATATCGTAAGGCATCCCCGGACCCTGTTGGGCCCGGATACGGGCTCAAAAAAAAAAAAAGAAAAAAAAAGATTTGATTCTAATCTTAGGGTCTTTATAGTAAAAGGAAACTCTCACACCTGGGAAGAATGTTAGCAAAGAAAAGGGGGGGAAGTGTTAGAAGAAGGAGAAAGAAGAAAAAAAAAAAGGGAAGGGGGGCAGGCAAATTTGGAGGGGAGGGGGAGAGGGGAAGGGGTTTAACTTCCGGGCGGAGGGCCCCCCCTTTAGTTACTATTTTGGGACCAAGGTCGAAAGAAAATATATTCTCAGAATGCTCAGTCAACGGACCAATATCTCTAGCGAAAAGCCAGTCGCCTCAATAAGCAAACGTCATTGCTTTTTCCGACTATCATGCGAGTAACATGAAACAAAGACCCTTAAGGAGAGACATGAAAGGGGGACCCTCTGCCCCCCCCAAAGGGCTATGGGGAGGTGGGGGTCCTTCTGGTATCTTCAGGGCCCCTCATCCAGGAGATTTTCTCGGGTTTTTCCTACTTTGGGCAGCGCTGGAGAGTTCAGTCTTTTAGACAGTCCCCCCTTCTTTGTCCCGCTGCGGTAAGAGGGGCGCTGCATACATAGCTGTCCAGTCCGGGAGGGCCACATGTGGCAGCTCCAGAGATGACAGGAATGAAGGCAAGTCTGCAGGCGATCTAACGGATAGCATCTCATCTCCCCGTCTGACCTGTAAGGCAAAGGGGAATCTCCATCTGTATGGGATGTTACGTGATTGGAGGACGGAGAGCAGCAGCTTCATGGTAAGTCTGAGGCACAGTATGAGAAGTCTGGAAACCATGAGATCTTTGTACCCTCATATGAGACGTTTGGTACCGCACTTGCCTTTCTCAGTATGGACTCTTTGACAGAGTATAGGTGCACTTTGCTGATCACATCTCTAGGTCTGGTATTTTCAACACTTGGCAGTCTGAGGGCTCGATGGGCCCTGTCTAATTCAATCGAGGCCTCAGCATTTTTTCCCAGTATACCATTGAAGATCCTTGTAAGCGTCGAGGTCAGGTCCTGTGGTTTGATGGACTCTGGGAGACCCCGAACCCTGAGATTGTTTCTACGATTCCTATTCTCTAGATCGTCTATATGTTCAATTAGGGATTGCTGGGTATTTGTTTGGTTGTCTAAGGAGGCCTGCACGTCTGCAAGTTTTTGCTGTACCGATTCTTGAAAGTTTTCCAGAGCCTTTACTTTGTTTTGTAGAACAGTAATATCTGCTTTGACAGACTGAAGCTCAGAACGCCACGAGGTTTTCAGGTCTTGAGCTAAAGCTGTTAAGTCACTTTTCACCGGCAGCAGTGAGAGTAAGGCTTGTAATTCAGGGTGACTTTTGAGGGTTAACAGTGCCTCAGCAGCAGGCATTTGTACAGGAGTTGAGACAATATTCGGGCGCATGCAACCCTGCATTGCTAGAGATGGAATGTGCAAGGGAGGCAGAGTGTCCAGGATGCCCTGTATTGGTCCAGTCCTTAGTCAGGCTGTTCCCACAAGATAATTGGGTCTCTCGCCCCGGCGACTCATTAGGGGTAAATAATTGCGGGCTCATTCTGGGAGAGTCCTGGTGGCCTGGGGACGAAAACACAGGGGAGTGGGGCTAATACTCCCTTAGTTCAGCTCCATTCTGGTGCCCGTGGTGTGGCTGCCTGGCCAGGCAATCCTGTGCTGCCATTTGCTGTGCAGGCATCTGTACATGAGGCATAGTGTCTCTGGGCCCCACCTCCCCCCCGCTCTGCAGACCTCTGCTCCTCCATGCCACTGCCCGTGTACCTGTCCCCTTCTTCAAGGGGTGAAGATGGGCTGCTGGATGTCCAATCCGCTGCGATGCCAGGCGTCTCCTGCTGTGAGGACTGGGTCTGTGCAGAGATGTCCATTGGCGCAAACTGCTGCAGCTTCCCGCCACTCGATATGCGCGTCCTGGTTCCGGCAGCGTCTCCTCTCTCCTCCGGCCTCTCCCTCACTCGCGGTCTCTCCGCAACCGCAGCGGGACTCACCGCCGGGGAAGGGTTCCCTGCGGCAGCGCTGCTTCGGCCTCTCGGAGATCCCCGAGTGCACGGGTGAGTAATAACTCCCAGCTCCTCCGCGTCCTCTGCTGCACAAAATGGCCCCCGCTCCAGGGAGGCGTCTGCCGACGGGGTCTGGAGGCCCGGTAGCGGGGCGAAGTAGTTGGAAATTAGCACCTCTGGGTCCTGGAGGGGGTCCAGTTGCTTCCCCCTGCGTTTGCCACGTTTTGGTCCCATTTTAGTAGTTTATAGACCCCTCTGCGCTATGTGTCCCTGCAGGAGCTCCACCAAATGTGTCTTCACTCCTCCATAGCAGGCCACGCCCCCCCTACATGACATAATTCTAAATGTTTTTCTCGTTGAAGTAAACCACAGTTAGAAGCCTGTTTTTGATTCCACTACTTTCCTGATTTCATAACTGTTACCTTAAAAGACGTGTAATCAGAAAATGACATTGTTTAACTCCTGTTTTTATGTTCTACACTTTTTTTTAAAACATTTTAGGTTAATTACTTATTTTTTTCATTTTCCAAATCACTATCCATATTTTTCAAAAGATCCTGCAATTCTGTTTTCACTTTTGCCACTAGGCATAATAATAGTCTGACACTTCCTGTTGTGTAGAAAGAACTTTTTGCCAGTTTTTGCTTTAGCTCAATGAAAGGTGACAACAATGTGTATAGGTATCCACCATTCACAATAGGAGATAGTCGCAGCTGCTCCTCCCTGCACAGTGACTTGGTCACAGAACATGCCTAGATTGTAGAAGTCAATAGGTCTGCTCCCGTATATGTAGCTGCTGTAAAGTATCTCTCTAAATTATGATAAATTTAAAAAATCTGCAGTTAGAAAATCTAAACGGCTTCAAAGAAAATTATTTTAAAAAATGGTGATAGATTCTCTTTAACTTGTTACATAGTAACTGATATGTTATGCTTTATTTACTTGGGTCATACTACAAGTCTGCATGTGTGTATTAAATGTAACTACCAAAAGGAAACTGTATCATGCAGAAGAATACAAAATTTAAAAAAAAGTGGGGTGTAAAAAAAGGGTCTATTCCCCAGTGCTGTCAAAAATTTGTTTTTTTTTTTTTCCCCCAAAGAATCATGGCCATAGCATTTGGTCAAAATTTCACAAAACTTACATTAAAAATACATGGATTAATCACGCTGTGGAAGTAGACCCTGGGTGAACCTAGGTAAAATACACCTGCAGCGCACATGTATAATTACATCAAAGATAACAGAGTCACTCAGCAGCAAGGGTTTATCTCAGCATGTGTTTTTTTCTTCATTGAGCTTCCTTCATGGGGAAATACAGCTTGCTAGTTCACATTTGAGCCCTCCCTTGGCAAGGGGTAAAATTTTTTTCAAAAACCCCCCCCACCCCTGTAATGTCCTGAAACGGGGAAACAGCGGGGAATAAAAAATAAAAGAGCTGAAATGTCAGTCATGCTGTAAAACCACCCCTAGCCTGCACGGAAAGTAGGGCCTGAAAAGGCTGGGGAAGGGGAGGGGGAAAACCCCTTTAACCCCTTTACCAGGGGGAGCCATTTTTTGGCCCTTTTCTGACAGGGGGCCCTTTTTTTTAAAATTTCTGTCATGTGTCATTTATGTGAGAAAAACCCTTTTTGACATTTTAAACGTACCCATGTGATTCAGGATTGTTTTCTTGTAAAAACCATTGTGTTTTTAAAATAGTAATTTTTTTTGGCCCAAAAAAAGCTTGTTTATTTGTGAAAAAATTAAATAAAATCGGGGAAATATTTGAAAATTTCCCAAATTTTTAAAAATTAAAAAAAATTTCTGCATGTAAGCATTTAGTTTTTCCCACCCCAAAATTTTTATAACTAGATCTCCCAAAATGTTGCTGTGGGTTTGGATCATTTTTTAAATTTCTTTTTTTTTTTTTTACGACATTAGGGGGCTTAGAAATTTAGCAGTAATTTTCTTTTTTTTCAACAAAATTTGCAAGACACATTTTTTAGGGCCAGTCCAGTTCTAACGTGATTTTTGATTGCCCTGTATGTTAGAAAACCCCTTTAAATGTTTTTCATCTAAAAAAACTTTTCCCCCTTTAAAAAGTATTAAAAAACCCCCTTTAGGAAGTTTTTTAAACCCATTAGGTGTTTCACGGGAAATTTAAAGCAAAGGGGAAGTGAAGTTTCAAATTTTTTATTTTTTTTGCGGGATTTTTAATTTTTATGAAAATTTATTCACAAAAATTTCGGTAAAGTAATCAGGGAAAAATGAAAATTAATATTGTTTCCCCAGATTCTGCCGTTTTCAGAAAATATCCCATATGGGGGCCCTTTTTGTTTTTTTTGGCCTCAACCACAAAGCCCCAAAATTTTAGGGGAGACCAAATGGACTGGGGATCTCTTTTTTTTTTTACGATTTTATTTAGGGGAATTTCGTTTTGGGGTTACCCCCCTAAGGTGCAAAAAAAAAATTAAAAATTTAAAAAATCCCCTAAAAAATACCCCAAATTGGAAATTTACACCTTTAAAGGAATTTTCCCGGGGGTTTTGTAGTGGGGGAATTTCGACCCCAAGGTGTGTCACAAAAAATTTTAGGTTAGGTTTGTGAAATTTTAAATAACATTTTTTTCCCCAATTAATCTCCCAATTTTTAGCTAAAAATTTTTTAAATTTTTAAAAGGGCCACCCTGGGAAAAAAACCCCCAAAAACCTTTTTTAAACGCTTTTTTTTTATTCCAAGTTCGGCAAAAACCCCTACTTGGGGTTTGGTAAACTGCTGTTTGGGGCGGGCAGGGCGTATAAGGGGAAAAGGGGAGTGACTTGGTTTTTGGAAAACCCCAGATTTTGGGGGGGCCCCATTTTCGATTTACAAACCCCCCAAAATACCAGAAAAAGGGGGGGAAACCCTTCCCAGAAGTACCCATTTTGGGGTTTTCTGAAGGGCCCTCATAAAATTCTTTTTAGGGGTGTATTGTACTTTTTTGGGTGAACAGGTGTTCCTAAATTTTTTTTTTTTTGCATTGGGTAGGGAAAATTGAGGGGAAAAAAAACAGTTCCGCCTTTGGGTTTTTTGGGCTTTCAATTTTACAGCGTTCCCCGGGCATTTATCAAATGACGGATTTTTTCCCTAGGGGGGGTCTTTTTCCCAAATTGAAATTTTGTTTATAAAATTTTTATTATTTTTTTTTTATGTTTTATTACTTTTACACAATAGAAATAGGTCTAAAAAAAATTTGGGTTTTTTAATGTTGTCCTGTTCGGGATAGCCAAACTTTTTTCCAGTTTTTTTTGGTTTTAGGGGAGTGATTAGGGTTGGGTTTTTTGGGGGTTTTGAGTTGAGTTTTTTTTAGTATCATTTTGGGGGGCATATGCCCCCTTTAAATCAATTTTTTTTAAAGGGTTTTTTTGTTGAGGCTTTTTTTGAAAAAAAATAAAGCATTCCCGGTAGTGTTTTTTTTTTTTTAACCCAGCGGTCCCTTTGCAGTATAGCTAAACATGCAAAGTTTTTACTCAGCAGGTCGATCCCGATTAAACCCGATCCAATTTGAAATTTTTTTTATTTTTTCCCCTGCTTTTACCCCAAATAAAAAAATTTTATTAAAAAAGGGGGAAAACATTTTTTGATCGTTTAGTCTGGGGCAAAAAAACTTTTTATTTTTCTGTGTACGGGGGGGTGAAAGGGGGCTTTTTTTTTGCGGGGGTTGGTTGATTTTTTAAATTGGTATCATTTTTGGGGGGACCAGACTTTTTGATCATTTTTAAAATGTTTTTTGGAAAGGGGGGGGGGGGCCTAGGGTGAAAAAAATTTCTGCAACCCTAGTAGTGTTTTTTTATTTTTTTTTTTTTCACAGACTCACCGTGCTGAATCCATGCCCAAGTTAGCTTTACTCTCAGGGTTAAATAGGGGTTTTCGGCGTTTCCCCTTTTTTTTAAAATTTTTTTTTAAAATTTTGGGGCATTTTAAAAAAAAAAAAAAAGTGTTTTTATTGTTTTAAAATAATATTTATGCATCGCCCGTCTTCTAGAGCCCTAAATTTTTTATTTTTCCGTTTTTACAGAGGCGTTTTAAAGAACTTTTTTTTTGCGGGATGAACTGCGTTTTTAAATTTATACAAACTTTGGCCCTTTATTGAGTTTTTTGATCGGGTTTTTTTTATTTTTAAAGTGCCCGCAAGGGGTGCACAAAAAAATCGCAATTCTGTGCTGTTTTTTTTTTTTTGTTTTTTACGGCGTTTTCCCCCATTCGGGTTAATTAAAAAGGGGAAAATTTTATGGTGGATCGTTATGCCGCGGCGATAACCAAAATATGGGTACTTTATTTTTTTTGATTTTTTTTTTGGGCGGGAAATTTGGCGTTTTAAAGGGGGGAAAAGGGGAAAAATTTTATGTGTTTTTTAAATTTTTTTTTTTGTTTGGGGTTTTACTTTTTTTACTTTTTTTTTTTACTTTTTCACATTTTTTTTTAAATTTTTCCCCCCGGGGGGATTTGTAACTGCAAATCCCCACTGGGGAAACCAAAAAGCAATTCCCTTTTTGATTGCTGTTTGAAGGGGGCGATCTGGGGCACAGCCCTTACTGCCCTGTGGGGCATTTGGGGACGGTCACCAGGAAAATACCCGGGTTTCATTCAGACAGCCTTCCGGGGGAGTTTGGTAGGAGGGCGGGCGAGCGGCATTGTGCCCCTTGCCTCGCCGATCGTAGGGAGAGGGAGTCACTCCCCCCTGCCTGCCGGGATCATTACGCCCGGGCCCTGACAGACTGCGGTTAAAGGAAAGCCCTTTTTTTAAACCCCCGGCCGGGAGCTTTACCCCCGGCCGGGGGTGATTGGGGGAAAGAAAGCCCGCGGTTAAATTTTTTACCCCCGGTTCCCCCTGCCGCCCCAAACGGGCCCCGGCTCCCCCCCGCAAACCCGGCAATCGCAAAGGGGGTATATGACGGGCCATTTTCGGGAAGTAATTCCGCTAGGGGGTATATGCCCAAAGTCCCGGGGAAGGGGGGGTTTAAAACCCCTTCCCCGGGCAGGGCCTTTTTTTTTCCAAAAACTGTTTTTTTTCCCTCCTCGCCCTTCCCCCCAGCCAAACCTTTTTTTTTTTTCCTTTTTACAATTTGAAAAATGGGGGGATTTTATTTTGCGGGGACAGGTTTGGGCTTTCTTTTTTTTTTTTTTTTTTTTTTAAATTTTTTTTTTATTAACAATTTTTCCCGGGATTAATAATATAAAAAAACAGTTAAAAGATAAAACATGCGGGGAAATTTCATTGGGATGAGGGGCCCCTTGTGCATTTCTAAGCAAAAAATTATTTTTTATATTTTTTTTTTTATGCAAAACAAATTTTAAATGTGACTTTATTTTAAAAAAATTTTTCAATTCACATTGAAATTTTAAAATCGTCCATAAACAAATTCCCCAAATTCCCAAGGGGGACAAAGGGAATGGAAAAGACTCAAAAGGGGCAAGGGAAAAACCGGAAGGGGGTGGAAATTTCTTTAAAGATGTTATTTCTTCTTCCAAAAATTAAAAAATTTTAATGGAAAGCCGAAAAAATTTATTTTAAAGGCCAAAATGTGGAAAAAAAAAAAGTTTCCCTTTCACCATGTCGGCGGGGTTTTGTTTTTAAAAAATTTTCCAAACTTGGTAAAAAAAATTTTTGTGTTTTCCTTTTATTTACAGGTTAATATGTATCCACCAATAACAAACATGTAGGGTTTCCATTATGTTTTGGTAACATAAAAAAATTTCAAACATTTCTTGTTTCTGACATTTGTGCCATGGTGCCATTTTCTGCGACCAATAACTTTTTTGTACTAACACCTACCTGCTTAAGTGGGGGGCATTTTTTGCAGACTGAAGTGTACTTTTTATTGCTTGCAGTTTGGAATGGATGTGACTTTTTTGATGAAATTTATTCCAATTTTTACGGGACGTGAAATAACAAAAAAAACACAATTTTGGCGTTTGTAACATTTTTATTCTAAAGTGTTCAGTGTACGGGATAAATGATGTTATACTTTAGTAGATCAGACTTTTTCAGACGCAGCGACGCCAAATATGTATAACTTTTTATTATTTTTTGTATTTGTAAAATGGCAAAAGGGGGTGTTTTGAACTTTTGTTTTTTTTTTATACTGTAAAACATTATTTTTTTTTAACTTTGAGTCCCCCTAGGGCGCTTCATTACTAGGGAGCTTGATCATTTATACAGCCTAATGCATTTATAGACAATGCATTAGAGTGTACTAATATTGCGGTTTCCCCAATTCCTGCCTGGGGCTGGAAGTGGAGAAATCAAAAACATGGCGACAATAGAAGTCTTCACAAGGCTTCCAGCTGCTATGTTAAGAAATCTGGGCCCCGCGATTTCGCAGTGGGTGCCCCAATTAGCAGCTAACACCCGGAATCACATATGTCCAATGTCGGTAAGGGGTTAAACCCTGCCAGTGATTAAGGGCCTTTCCCACCATAGAAGTTTATTACCTTACAGGGCTGTGGAGTCGGCAAGCCAAAGCCGGACTACGACTCCAACTCCCCAATTTCCCAAACCTCCAACTCCTGACTCCGACTCCTGACTCCCTCATACATGGGCGCATGTTTAAGTGATAACTTTACTGTAGTAAAATGTTAACATAAGGCTGTTTATCACCTTATGATACAATAATCAAGCTATTTAGGTAGAACAGACACTGACAAGCAAAATAATAACTATGTTTTGATCTTTTGAACACTTGTGGGGAGAGTTGAAGAAAAAGCTGTATTCATACCCAAGTCCAGTCTGCACCAACATTGGGAATGTGTAGAAGAGACCTGGGACCAGATTTTAGTCAAGACATGCCTTAATCTGATCCAGAGCCCAGAAGGATTCAGGCAGTATTGAAAACCAAAGGTGGATTTCCCAAATACTAACAAAATAATAAAAATTAACATTTTGATTTTTAGGAGCAAAACAGTAACAATGCAGTTACAGGAAAGAATCTGCAGAACTAAGCAGATGCTAAATACTTGCAAGTAAAATTTATGTATAAGGTAGGTAAGATGACTGTATATAAAATTACAGTAGCCTCATGTACAAAGCTGTAGTGGATGGTTAGATATGGAGCCTGCAAGTCACAAGCTCAAAACATTGTTACCCTTTTGCTTGTCAGTGTAAATATATTTACTGGACATGACTTTAGAATACAAAAAAATTGTAAATATGCAAAACACTGCAGGAACATTTGTGGATTCTCTGAATTTGTTCTGAGAAATAGTATTGCCCCCATCAGGTCCTGCATACATGACCTCACATCTGATCTAATTATTTCCAGGCTAGGGAACGGCCTCTCTACACTAAGTTGGGTTGGGGGCAAAGTGGTGACCACAGGGGCAACATCTCTAACAATGTCGGGGTATAAAGGAATTGCTTCAGCCACAGTCAGTTTTGTTGAATGTTTGAACTCTTCTATTTCTTTGAAAGCAAGTGAAAAATTTTGCTGAAATCTGTTTGCCATGGGAGCGGAATCTTTTCCCCTGGGGCAGCGCTTTGCCTGCTCCATGTCATCAATTACACTCCTCATGTGATGAGGCTGAAGATATGGGAGCAGTAGCACTGGCCGGACCCAATTCCTCTTGCTCTTTGCACTGCATTGAACTAACTGGGCCAAATTATTATATCTTTTGGGAGTCAGAGTTGGTCCATTTTATGACGACTCCGACTCCTGCACAATAGGCACCGACTCCGACTCCACGACTCCGACTCCACAGTCCTGATTACCTATGCAGAGGATAGGTGATAAATATTTGATCACTTGTACCCCCACCGATTACTAAAATGATTTCCCCAAGTCCCTGTTCTGCCTCAGAGAGAAAGGAAAAGCAATATTCGAACATGCGCACTTCTGCTCAGTTTAACCCCTTACCACCGCAGCAAGTTTTGACCTCCCTGACAGAGCCCCATATTTTAACCTCCTTAAGGACCCGACGTTTTTTTGTTGTTGACACGCTCGTTTTTCCCTCCTCGCCTTCCCAAAGCCATAACTTTTTATTTTTCCATTTACATAGACATATGAGGGCTTCTATTTTGCAGGACAAGATGTACTTTTTAATGGCACTATTCACTGTACTATAGAATATACTGGGAAACTACAAAAAAATTCCAAGTGGGACAAATTGTAAAAAAAAAAGTATTTTCGCCATGTTTGCGGGTGTTTTGCTTTTACAGCGTTCACTTTTCGGTAAAAGTGATGTGTTATCTGTATTCTACAGGTTGATACATATCCGGCAATACCAAACATGTAGTGTTTCCGATATGTTTTTGTACCGTAAAAAAATTCAAAACATTTTCTATTTATGAAAATTGCAACGCGGCGCCATGTTGTGCGATAAATAACTTTTTTGTACTAACACCTATGACGTCGGTGAGGGTGCATTTTTTGCGGGTTGAAGTGTACTTTTTATTGCTAGGAGTTTGGAATGCATGCGACTTTTTTGATCACTTTTATTCCAATGTTTAAGTGATGTAAAATGACCAAAAATACAATTTTCAAGTTTGAATTTTTTTTTTCTTCTACGGTGTTCAGCGTATGGGATAATTTATGTTATATTTTTATAGATCTGACTTTTTCGGACGCGGCGATACCAAATATGTGTAACTTTTTTATTATTTTATTGTTTTTATTTGTAAAATGGGGAAAGGAGGGCGATTTGAACTTTTAATACTTATTTTGCACTTTAAAACTTTATTTCTTTTTTTTTTTACTGTAACATTGAGTCCCCCTTTTGGTGCTTGACCAATAGGGGGCGCGATCATTAATACAGTCTAATGCATTGGATAGACAATGCATTAGACTGTACAAAGATGGCGGTTTCCCCACTTCCTGTCTGTGGCTGGAAGTGGGGCATACAAGGATATGGCAGCGGTGGGAGCCTTTACAAGGCTCTGCTCTTGATTCATTTAGATGCCGTGCCCATCTTTTCCGCGGCGTCTAAGGGGTTAAACAGCATGGTCGGGCTACGCTAGCACTGTAACGGCCGGGAGTTAGCTGGGATCAGCCGCTAACACCCGCCGGCTGTGTGTGTGTGGGGGGAGGAGGGTTGCGAAGCGATCCCCCTGCAAAGCCCCTTAGGGACCCTGGGACGTACTCATACTTCCAGGGTCCTTAAGGGGTTAAATCACACATAATCGCTTTTCACACTTTTACCTATCCATATAATTCAGAGACTGTTTTCTCATGACACAGTGTGCTTTAAATTAGTAATACATTTTGGTCCATACAATCCTTGTTGGTTTGTGAGAAATATCAAAATGTGAACATTTTTAAATATTTGCCATTTTCAAAGTTCAAAAATTTCTGGGTGTTAGACAGATAGTTATTCCATACAAAATAGTTTATAACTAACATCTACCATATGTCAATTGTACATTGGTATAATTTTTTAAATGTTTTTATTGTTTTACAAATTATAAATTTAGCGGTAATTTTTCACACTTTCACGAAAATTTACGACATAGATGTTTTATGGACCAGCCAGGTTCTAACATGTCATTGAAAGGCCTGTATGTTAGACACCCCCCAAAATGACTCCATCTAAAGAACTGCACCCCTAAAGTATTCAAAAGAGTGTTTAGGAAGTTTTTTTTAAACCATTTGGGGGTTTCACAGAAAGTAAAGCAAAATGGAGGTGAAATTTCAAAAACTGACTTTTTTCTTTATACAGACTTTCAATTTTATCCATTATTCACTGGAGCACAATATATGTTACCTAGAAAATGCAACTCAATATATATTCCCCTAATTCTGCCATTTTTAGAGATATCCCATATGTGGCCCTAGTACACTGTTTGACTCAGAATAGGATTTTGGTCTAATTTTCATTATAATTTCTTTAGGCATTATTTAAGGTTTGCAGACCCACTAAAGTGCTAAATCTTAATAAACAACCCTAAAAAGACCTTATTTGCGAATCTGCTCCCTTAAGGAATACATCCAGGGGTGTAGAGAATATATTGACTCCATAGGTGTTTCACAATTTTTTTTAGTGTTAGGCTGTGAAAATTAAAAATTAAAACTTTTCTAATATGCAGTTTTGGAAGAAAAAAATTACTTTTCACAAGGAATTTTGAAAAAAGCACCCCAAATGTATTATGCAATTTCTTCAAAGTTCGGCAAAGCCCTATATATGGGTATAAAAAGCCGTTTGGGCACATGGTTTACAGGAGAGGGAGTGCTATTTGGCTTTTGGAATGCAGATTTTGGTGGCTGGCATGTCGCATTTACAAATTACCAGAACAGCTTAAACCTTCCAGAAGTCACCCCATTGTGGATTCAACACCCCTCAGGGAATTCATCTAGGGGTGTATTGTGCATTTTGGGCCCCCAAGTGTTTTACATTTCTTTTAGCATTTGACCATAAATGATATGTTAACTTTACTCAGCAGGTTAATACAATTACAGGGATACCAAATTTATATATTTTTTTTAAGTTTCGCTGCTTTTACACAATAAAAAACATTTAAAAAAAAAAAAAAGAAAACATAGCTTTTATATTTTTCTGTGTACAGAGCTGTGTAGGGGTTTGTTTTTCTGCAGGATGAGTTGTCATTTTCATTGATACCATTTTATGGGGGAAAAAGACTTTTTGATAGTCTTTAAATCCGTTTTTTCAGAGACAGGAAAATACTGCAATCCTAGTAGTGTTTTTTTTAGTTTTCACAGCACTCACTGTGCAGTATCCGTGACATAATTTTTACGCCATGGGTGATATGAATATGGCGATACTGTAATGGCATTTACATAACTTTTAGATGGGGTGGGATGTAAAAAAAAAATCACAATTCTGACACTTTTTTTTGTTTCTATTTTACGGCATTCATCATGTGGGTTAAATAACGGATTTCTACGCTAGGTCATTATGCATGGGCCGATACCAAATATCTGCACGTTGGGGGACAGGTATGAAAGCTGCCTAGGACTAAGCCTTTCTTTGTTGCCCATAGCAACCAATCAGAGCTCCCCTTACATTTTATCAGAGCACTATATGAAATGAAGGGTGAGCTCTGATTAGATGCTGTGGGCAACAAAGAAAGTCTCATACTAAGACAATTTTCATACATGCTCTTTATTTTTTTTTACCTTTTTTGGGGAGATTGGTGTTTGTAAAGGGAAAAGGGCGGTGTACGTGCGTTTATTTTATTTTTTTTGTGTTTCTGTTTTACTTTACGTTTTTTTTTTTTTTTTTTTAAACTTTACTTGTCTCCATAGGGGGGGGAATCACAGAGAAATTACTGGAAAATTTTGCCTAAATATTAAAATATACCTTTTATTTATACTTATATATAAATACCAATACACCTTTAACAAAAAAAATCCCTAATGGTGCCCAAAACCCCAAAAAATCCTCTTAAGGTCTTAATCTTCTGAAATGTCGTCCCATAGTTTTAGGTAATAATAATCTAACCCAGAGTATCGGGATTTACTTAGACCGTATTTTACGTTCTTTTGTTTTGCCGCTTCCTTCCTATATTCGTGATACAACTGACCTAATTCTAAAACTTAAATATCTATCCATTGAGGGGGATTTAATGATATGTAGCATTGATGTAGAGGCATTATACAGTTCCATCCCACATAACTGGGGATTGAGGGCTGTAGCTTCTTTTCTTGAGACACTTAGCCTCCATCTGAGGTCCCACAATGAATTTATTATAGATCTATTGGAATTTACGTTGACTCACAACTACTTATTGTTTAATGGTATATTCTCCCACCAGCTCAGGGGCAGAGCTATCGGTAATCCCGCTGCACCCACTTATGCTAATTTGCTCCTGGGCTGGTGGGAGAATTCTATTGTCTTTTCGGATCTACATGGCTCTAAGTAACAACACATTGAGCTATGGAGTCGTTACATTGATGACATCTTGGTGATCGTGAAAGGAAGTAGAGAACAGTTTTTTTGTTTTTTTTTAAACTGTGAATTTTTATTGAAAAAAGTTTTGGAATAATAAACATTGAGTTTCAAGAACACAATCACATGTTAACACAGGTTTTGTAGAAGCAGGTAATGCATAATGATTATATCTATGATCTAGAACTGTGTCATCTCTTATAATCCTTTGTTAATCAATGGAAAACAATCTGGAACATACAAGACAAGACAATCCACAAGAGGGGAGTAAGAGAGTTGGAGCAGGAGGAGTTGAAACATGTAAGGGAAGGTGGAATGTACAGAGTAATCAGCAAGCATGAGTGGTATACATTGCATTATTAGTAGGAAAGGGCACAATAATGGTCCCAATCTAACCATATCGAGTAAAATCAATCTAAGGTGTTATTAATGGAGGTTGTTAGATATTCCATGGTTCTCACATCTGCAATCCGCTTGTGTAAATGTTACGGTCAGGATGTGGATCAACTGGACCACCGCAGGAGATGATGTAAGCCCACACCAGGGAGTGGAATCTAAGTGGGTCCTGGTATTCACCAGAGCCCGCCGCAAAGCGGGATGGTCTTGCTGCGGCGGGATTCCACCAGGTCACTACCACTGGCGGGGCTCGTCTGCGGTGGCGGCCAAGGCAAGGTACAGGTTCGGCAGGCTCGAAGTCGGGGACAGGCAGGAGGTCAGGACAGGCAGCTCTGGCTCGTAGACGGTAGACAAGCAGGAGGTCAGGGCAGGCGGCAAGGTTCGTAGACGGTAAACATAAGTAGAGAGTCGGTACACGGTAAGGCAAGACAGGAACGCTCTGGAACACTTTCACCATGGGAATATACACCAAGGATCTGGCGAGGGCCAGCAGGAAGTGGCCGGACTAAATAGGAGCAATGCCCGGCAATGAACCAATTACCGGCGCACTGCCCCATTAAATTCAAACTGCCGGCGTGCTGCTGCGCCCCTAGGGGCGGAGATACGCGCCGGGGACGGAGCCAGCCCGAGCAGGAGCGCGGCGGGGGAAGTGAAGCTCCGGGCC
>JAODAL010029615.1:0-51326 GCA_025379985.1 Phyllomedusa bahiana | reverse complement strand
GAAATTTTAAAAGGAACAGGATTCTCTGCAGCAGATTAAAGCATAGTGACATATAAATGTAGCAGAGCTGAATGTGCTATCAGACTCTATTGCAAACATTCTGCACTAGGTTTACCTGCAAAAACCACAGGTGTAATAACTTGTGCCAGGGGCTGGCGTCAGCTCTTATGATTCTTTTTGTAGGAACAATAAAACATAAGAACCGTGATGGCAGCACAGAAGATTGCGCTTCATGTTTGACGTGAGGATGAAAGAGCTTTGGTCTTCTAACTCTTCAAGCCGGTGGTCTTGTCACACTCCTCATATCATAACAGTGTCTTGACAAACATGGCCCTGTCCTTACATAGGTGGTACGGAACAGTTCACTCTACTTTACAAAATCAGCAAATTTATCTCCTGAAATACTCTGTACTGCTGGTGACTCTTCCCTACCACTCTGGTATTTTCAGTCTAAAATAGAATACTCATCTCCATCACCTTCCTTACTCCAACATTGCCTGCGTCACCTGCAGTACTGTCTTCATTAACATGACCAGCACACTCTTGTCCTGAAATACTCTGTGCTGCTGTTCCTCTTCCCTATCACTCTGTAAATCTCAGTCTACAATATATCACTTGTCTCCTTTCCCTTTCTTATATTGAAATACAGCCTCTGTCAGCTGGAGTCCTGTCTTCATTAACATGACCAGCACACTCTTCTCCTGAAATACTCTGTGCTGCTGTTCCTCTTCCCTTCCTCTCTGTAAATCTCAGTCTACAATATATCAGTTGTCTCCTTTCCCTTTCTTATATCACAATACAGCCTCTGTCAGCCGGAGTCCTGTCTTCATTAACATGACCAGCACACTCTTGTCCTGAAATACTCTGTGCTGCTGTTCCTCTTCCCTATCACTCTGTAAATCTCAGTCTACAATATTTCCCTTTCTTATATTACAATACAGCCTCTGTCAGCTGGATGAGTGAACAGGTCACTGATGTTATATACTCCACTGTATAAGATCAGCACACTCCTCTTCTGCAACACTCTACTGGGAACTTTCCCATTCAGTTCTGTGATTCTGACCATCACCTGCATTCCGGTCCCTACTGACATGAACGGAAATAGGTCACTGTCCCCCGCAGGAGCAGCACACTATTCTCCCACTGTCATCACTCCTATAGTATAACTATATACAGAGTATTTTGTCCCTCCTCCTGCTATGAGCAAGAATAGGATGTAAAGCCTGTAAAAAATATGACCTATAGGGATGACTGTATATTAGGTCTGGGGCTACAGAGGGTGCAGTGATAGCAGTGGCACCCAGACTCAGCACCGTGTTCTCTCCATTTTGTTCTATGGGAGTTCCCAGTACAAGGGAGCGCTGTGTTCTCCATTCTGTTCTATGGGAGTTCCCAGTACAAGGTAGCGCTGTGTTCTCCATTCTGTTTCTAATGGGAGTTCCCAGTACAGGGGAGCGCTGTGTTCTCCATTCTGTTCTATGGGAGTTCCCATACAGGAGAGTGCTGTGTTCTCCATTCTGTTCTATGGGAGTTCCCAGTACAGGGGAGCACTGTGCTCTCCATTCTGTTCTATTGGAGTTCCCAGTACAGGGGAGCGCTGTGTTCTCCATTCTCCTCTATGGGAGATTCCAGTACAGGGAGCGCTGTGTTCTCCATTCTGTTCTATGGGAGTTCCCAGTACAGGGGAGCGCTGTGTTCTACATTCTGTTCTATGGGAGTTCCCAGTACAGCGGAGCACTGTGTTCTCCATTCTGTTCTATGGGAGTTCCCAGTACAAGGGAGTGCTGTGTTCTACATTCTGTTCTATGGGAGTTCCCAGTACAGGGGAGCCTGTGTTCTCCATTCTGTTCTATGGGAGTTCCCAGTATAGGGAGTGCTGTGTTCTACATTCTGTTCTATGGGAGTTCCAGTACAGGGAGCGCGGTGTTCTCCATTCTCCTCTATGGGAGTTCCTAGTACAGGGGAGGGCTGTGTTCTCCATTCTGTTCTATGGGAGTTCCCAGTATAGGGGAGCACTGTGTTCTCTCTATTCTGTTCTATGGGAGTTCCCAGTACAGGGGAGCGCTGTGTTCTCCATTCTGTTCTATGAGAGTTCCTAGTACAGGTAGGTGCTGTGTTCTCCATTCTGTTCTATGGGAGTTCCCAGTACAGGGTGAGCATGTGATTCTCCATTCTGTTCTATCGGAGTTCCCAGTACAGGGAGCGCTGTGTTCTCCATTCTCCTATATGGGAGTTCCCAGTCCAGGGGAGTGCTGTGTTCATTCTTTTCTATGGGAGTTCCCAGTACAGGCGAGCGCTGTGTTCTCCATTCCGTTCTATGGGAGTTCCCAGTACAGGGGAGCGCTGTGTTCTCCCTTCTGTTCTATGGGAGTTCACAGTACAGAGGAGCGCTGTGTTCTCCATTCTGTTCTATGGGAGTTCCCAGTACAGGGAGCGCTGTGTTCTCCATTCTGTTCTATGGAAGTTCCAAGTACAGGGAGCGCGGTGTTCTCTATTCTGTTCTATGGGAGTTCCCAGTACAGGGGAGCGCTGTATTCTCCATTCTGTTCTATAGGAGTTCCCAGTACAGGGGAACAATGTGTTCTCCATTCTGTTCTATGGGAATTCCCAGTCAAGGGGAGCGCTGTATTCTCCATTCTGTTCTATAGGAGTTCCCAGTACAGGAGAGCAATGTGTTCTCCATTCTATTCAATGGGATTTCTGAGTATAGAATATTCCGCTCCTCTGCACTGGGAGCTTCCATAGAACAGAATGGAGAGTCGTGCACAAGTGTGACCAGCTCTTCATTCTGAGCTGCAACTTTCGGGGGGCCCGTTCCTAAGCTAGGTGAAGATCCCAGAGGTAGGACTGCACCTTTCAGACCATGATGGTCAATCCTATCTATAAACCATCAAAATCTATGATGGGAAGACCCCTTTAAGTAGCAATGGCAGGTGTAGGGGCAGATTTTGCATTGGGGACCAGGAGCTTCTGCATAAGCAGAGGTGGGAATATCATGTATGGAATCAGCACTCCACTATAGTGAAGCCGCCTCTGGCAGGTGAGGAGTTAATCTGCTGTAATCTCTGGCACATGTCAAGTCAGTCGCAGCACGCCGCAGATTTGAATAACTCCAAATCACAAGTGAAGCACGGAGTAGATGATCCAATTTTATGTAAGTACCTCCTTACTTAGCTCTCCTGATTACAGGGTTAGCACCTGCAAATGGAAAACAATACTATTTTGGGCATTAAAATTCATGAGACTTGGACACCCAGCGCCAATCTCACTGCTGAAACCAAATCACATTAAGACCTGATTTCACTGGGAGATGTTCTTGGAATAATTACAATTTTAAACATTATTGCAGAGAGATTTATGCGATTTATCTTTTGGAATTGGGATTTGATGCAGAGGAGAGTTGTATATTCCCATTATATACACAGACGGGAAGATTCACACAGCCAGGCATATACAAGCACACACAGCCAGGCATATACAAGCACACACAGCCAGGCATATACAAGCACACACAGCCAGGCATATACAAGCACACACAGCCAGGCATATACAAGCACACACAGCCAGGCATATACACGCACACACAGCCAGGCATATACAAGCACACCATCAGGTATAACAAGCAACCAGCCAGTATATAAAAGGGCACACACAGACAGGCATATACACGCACACACAGCCAGGTATATACACACACACAGCCAGGTATAAAAAAAAAGCACACACAGCCGGGTAAAAAACCCAACCCCACAACAGGCATATCACGCACACACAGCCGGGAAAAATAAAAGCACAAAAACACCCCGGTTTATACAAGCACCCCACACCAGCAAAATAAATAAACACACAGCCAGGCATAAAAAAAGCAAACAACCAGGTATATACAAGCACACACAGCCAGGCATATACATATACACACAGCCAGGCATATACAAGCACACACAAAAGGTAAAAATAAAAGCAACACAGCCAGGCATAAACATAACACATACCAAAGGCATATACAAGCACACACGGGCCGGGCCCCATATACAAGCCACACAACCGGACAAAAAAGCAATTACAGCAGCATATACAAATACAAAACAGCCGGGCATATAAAAGGGCCACACACAACCGGGTTAAAACAAGAAACACACGGGCCGGGTATATACAACACACAAAACCCAGGCATATACAAACACCCCCACCAGGCATATAAAACCACACAGCCGGGTAAAATACAAGCACACACACCCAGGAAAATTTACACCACACACAACCAGGTAAATACAAGCAAACACACAGGCTTACACGCACCCCCCAACACACATATACAACACCCCACCCCAAATGTATATACACGCACAAACAGCCAGGCATATACACGCACACACAACTACACATATACAAGCACACAAAAGCCCAGGCACATAAAAAGCCCACAAAAGGCCAGGCATATACAAGCACACCCCCAGCCAGGCAAATACAACAACAAAAGGCCAGGCATAAACAAGCCCCCCACAGCCAGGCTTTTCACGCCCCACACACCGGGCCAATAAACAACACACACAGCCAGGCATATACAAGCACACACAACCAGGCACATAAAAGCACATACAGCTAGGCATATACATATACACACAGCCAGGCATATACAAGCACACACAACCAGGTATAAAAAGGGCACACACAGCTGGGTTAAACAAGCAAAACACAGCCACATATACAAGCCCCACAGCCAGGTATATAAAACAAAACAAAAGCCGGGCATAAAAAACGCACACCCAACCATATATACAAGCCCCCAAAACAGCCAGGTAAAAATACAAGAAACCCACAAACCGGGCAGTACAAGCACACCCCACCCCGGCATAAAAAAAACAAGCATACACAGCCAGGCATATACAAGCATACACAGCTAGGCATATACACGCACACACAACTACACATATACAAGCACCCCACACCAGTATATACAGGAAACACACAGCCAGGAAATAAACAACCCCCCCCCCCCACAAAAGCCGGGTATAACAAGCAACACAGCCTTTTTAAAATACAAGCACACACAACTACCCCATATACAACACACACAGCCGGGCATAAACAAGCACAACAGCCTGCCCAAAAAACACACACAGCCGGCTTATACAAGCACACACACCCGGGAAAATAAAAAGCAAAACACACCCCGGGCATATCAACCCACAAAACCCCCCAGGCAAAAAACGCACACACAGCCAGGCACATACAAGCACACACAACCAGGCACATACAAGCACACACAGCCAGGCACATACAAGCACACACACCCAAAACAAGCACACCAACCAGGCAAAATACAAGCACACACACCCCGGGAAATATACAACACACCCAGCCGGCAAAATACAAATACACACAGGCCCGGGCAAATAAAAAGCACACAAAAACCGGGCAAAATACAAGCACACCCCAACCCAGGCATATACCACAAAAAGCCGGGGCAAATCAAGCACCCCACAGCCTGCAATTAAAAGCACACACAGCCAGGCAAATACAAGCACACACAGCCAGGCATATTCAAGCACACACAGCCAGGCATATACAAGCACACACAGCCAGGAAAAATACAATCACACACCAAACCGGGCCTATACACCCCCCAAAAGCCAGGAATATACACGCACAAAAAAGCCGGGCACATAAAAACGCACACACAGCCAGGCATAAAAAAGGGCATACACACCCACATATACACCACACACACCAGGCAATACAACACCACAGTCAGGTAATACAAGCACACACACCGGGTATATACAAGCACACAAAAGACGGCAAAATACACGCCCACACAGCCGGGTATATACAAAACACCCACCAGGTATATCCCGGGCACACCAGCCGGGTAAAACAACACACACAGCCGGGCATATTAAAGCACACACAGCCCCATATACACGCACAAAAACACCAGGGCAAAATACACGCACAAAACACCAGGCATCTACAAGCACCCACCGCCAGGCATATTCAAGCACACACCCCGGGCATATAAAACCGCACCCCACAGCCACCCCATATAAACCCGCACCACACCGGGGCATAAAAAACGCCCCCAAAAAAAAACTAACCAAGAATTCAACACACACAACCAGGCACATACAAGCACACACAGCCAGGCATATACAAGCACACACAGCCAGGCATTTTTAAAGCACACCCCAGCCGGGCTATACACGCACACACAGCCAGGCATATACACGCACACACAGCCAGGCATATACACGCACACACAACAAAAACCATAAAACAAGCACACACACCCCGGCAAAATACAAGCACACACCCCAAAGGCATATACAAGCCACACAACCAGGCAAAAACAACACACCCCCAACACATAAACCAAGAAACCACCCACCCCGGTTATATACAACCACCCCACACCCAAAGGCATATACAACACACAAAAACCGGGCAAATCCCAAGCACAAAACAACTACAAAAATATACAAGCACACACACCGGGCATATACAACCCACACAAAAGCCGGGCCCAAAAACAACACACACAGCTGGGCATATAAAAATTTTCCCCAAAACAGCCGGGCCTATACAACCCAAACACAGCCAGGCATATACCAACACACAACCAGGCCATACAAGCACAAAACAAGAAAGAAAATAAAAAAACACACAAAAACCGGGCACAAACAAGCAAAACACAAGCGGCATAAACAACACACCCCCCCAACGGGCAAATTTAAAGCACCCCCACAACTACACTTTATAAAAGGGCAAAACACACCAGGAAACATACATGTACACACACAGATATACTTGGGCATATCCATATACAAGCACACAAAACCCTACATAAAAAAAAACACACACATAAAATAACTGGGGCATGTACATACTTTACAGGGAAAAAACAAAACACAACACACACACAACTAGGCACATACATAAAACTGTTTTCAGCCCACACATCATATAATAAGGTATATACAAAAATAGCTAAACACATACAGGATAAGTATAAACATGCACACCCCTCCATAAAAACAAAAGGGCCCTAAACACATCCGGGGAAACACACTTTTATGAAATTTTTTAAAAAGTAAAACACACAACCACAGAAAAAAGCCCCAGAGCCGGATACAAGGTAAAGGGTTTGGCGACTCCCGGGGGCTCCTTTCCCATCACAGGCAGAAGGGGGTTTCAAAAACATATGGATGATTTTTGAATTTTACATGGGAGGGGAGGGGGGGGGGGCTACATGCCTTATTTGCCTAGGGCACCAGAATACCTTGTCCCAGCCCTGCATGTGCATATAGGTACACACACATGCGCACACACAGACATACCCATGCACATACATATAGGTACACACACATGCGCACACACAGACATACCCTGCACATACATATAGGTACAGCATGCACCCACAGACTTATTATATATATATAAATATATTATATATATATATAATATATATATATATATATATATATATATATACTATATATAATATCTAAAATATATGAATGAACCCACAGACATACCCTGGATTATATATATAGGTATACGCATGCACACACTGTCATACTCCGGTATAGACATGAAGCTAAAGACATGCCTGGACATACATTATATATATATATATATATATACACACACACACATGCATACATGTAACCACAGACATATGCATATAGGTGTATACACATTAACGCACAGACATACCCAGGCACATACATGAGACATGCCCAGTCATACACATATAAGTATGCACACACAGACATATACATACATACATAAACAGGCTCATTTATACACACAGTCACATGAACTGAAGTAGAGAACTGTTAGTCTTGCTAAATTCTGGGCACTGAATTTGCCATTAGGGCTGCAGCAGCTTCAGCTTCCATGTGCCCCTTGTTGACCTGTGTAAGGCTGGTATCCTATATGCAGGTTTTTAGCCACACAGAGTATTGTATACATAGAGAGGACCCGTACCCAGCTTTCCTACAGCCTTTCTACTGGATCCACTTCTGGCTCTGGATTGATTTTGTGACAGTTTTTCAAAGCAAAGCCAGAAGTGGATCCAATGGGAAGAATAAAAAAAGCCGGATCCTTCTCCCCTCTATCTGTATGTGGATAAAAAACAAAACAAACTGTAGGATTCTGCCTGTGTGACCCCGGCCTCCAACAGAAGGGAGCCCCCTCTCTTCATTTCTATGAATGACAACATGTCAGTCATATAATGGCATCCACCTATGAATAATGGCATCCACCAGGTACCAATAACCAGCACAGGTGTCCATCCAGCCAGAAATCACCAAACCCCCAAATACTTGTGCATTATATCAGTGGTTGTCAAGGTGCACCATGATGCATATATCCCCCATGTGTTTAAAAAAAATGGACAAAAAATTGCGGGGCCCCCCCCCCCCCCCCCCTCCATATGTGATCTATGACATTGTGTCTTGCCTTGGACTCTGATGTCCAGCAGTGACATTTGGGGTGAGGAGTATTGACCCCCCCTTCCCAAAAATTGGAGTTGTTTCCAAATCAGAAGCAAGGAAAACCAAAATATGTCACATAGTAGAGAAGGTTGGAAACAGACACAAGTCCATTAAGTCCGACCTACAACCCTACAGAGAAAGGCCAAAACCCCAGTGAGGCCAATACAAGAGGAACAATTCTTTCCCAAATCTGGCACCAGAATAATCCCTGGATCCTCGTCCCATCTCCAGACTCCAGTCTCCATAACCTGTGATATTCTGTTTGTCAAGAAAGGCATCTAAACCCTTCATGATCTTGGTCAATGACTCCACCATCAACCCCCCCCCCCCTACGCCCCGCTCCCCAAATGTCAACCCCTCCTCTCCAAATCCACCATTATCATTATAACCTAAAGGAGATTAAGTTCCAGAATGTTGACTCCCATATATTATAGTGTAATACAGCTCTGAATATACAATGGAGTTATCACCCTTTCATTCTTTCACACCCCCAAATGATATGGCAAATACCTCTCCCCATTATACACGTGACCCAGTTATACACATGACCCCATTATACACATGACCCCTTCATACCCTATCCAACATAGTGACCCCTATAAAGAGAGAGGCCTTTAAAGGGACAGTATCCCCTTACAAACCTCTTATCCTCCAACACTCATTGAGGAGTCAACCCTTGTGCGGCGCTTTCCCTAGAACTTGAAATATGTAAAATATTAATAGGAGAGAACAGGAAATAATTCTCCTTTGGACTTTTTCTATTGCTCATCAGGAAAATGCTGGGGATAGGATCCTTTGAAGGAGGCTGAACGGTCTTCTGGCTAATTCACCTGTGCAAAACACTTCAAAGAATCTAATCTGGAGCCTCAGGCAAGGAGACTGGGATGTGGGCACTGGGATACTTTATATTGAGGAGTGTAGGTTTGTAATAGGATGTTATACACAGCCTATTCTTCTTATTACAGTACATTGGATGCATACAAGTTGTGCCGCCTTCAGTGTGTGGAGCAGACGCTGGAGCCATGGTGCAATGAGGACACCAACTGATAACCTATATTACTGCTGTGATTGAGAAATTTCTGATTAAAGTGCGTATTAGTGGGAACATGAATATTTCAGTGCAATATTCCACAGCAGACGATGACAAGGCTGTCAATGCCCCCTCTGCAGACCTGCACCATTACCCACTGATGGGGCTGTCATGCTGGAAAATCATCATGTCTGAAACATTTAGCACATTTTAGCAGCAGCATCAAGGAAAGTGAGGGTCACATTGCATAGACCATAGCCTGGCACTGGGAATGCAAGGGCCTGGGAGCAGCCAGGTAGCACACAGGTGTCCTATGGAGGGCGTCCTATCTAGTGCACCGCTCTGCTCACATCTCATATTCTCCTCAGGTGCCATTTGCAGACTCATGCCTGTTATTAATAGGATACACAGGCAGCTGACATTTACATGAGATCCCAGGAAAGATTATGGACATCTCTGGAGCCGCTTCTGCAGTGGCTGATGGCACTGACGCCCAATGAAGCTGATGTCCTAGATGGAGAAGGTGACATCTGTCATTGACAAGCCACATAGCACCTCCTGGATAGAGCGGAGGGAAGCCATTGGGGATTTGGGTATAGAAAGTTTTAGGGGGGTTTCTACAAGTCATGGTAGAGCAGGGTGCCAGGGCTATAGGCTGGTACCTGGGAGAGCTATGCCAAGTGCACATGTATCATTGAGCCTTACATATGGCATTTGCAAACACTAAAAGGACCACAACCCCTCACACCTAGGAGATTGTTGCAACTGAACTCAGGTGAGATGATGATATACTTGCCATTCTCTAAGCCAAGCTATAGCCCTTGCCCATGAAGAGCTTAGCCCTGTTCATGACACAGATGCCTCACTTTCTACATCCAAGTGAATATTGTGTGTTTTACAGCTGCAATCAGTTCTGATGTCCCTGCACATTAGATAAAAGCAAAATCACCAGGCAAAGACTACGCACACCCAGCTGTGCCAAGCAAGCCTCCTACCCAGTGTATGTACTTGCAAGCTAGCAATCTCAAAAAAGATCCACCTACCCTCCCTGCAAGGAAAGGAAGCAGCTGCTGATGGAACAGCACCTATGGCATGATCAAGACAAGGGTAGATTGTCACCTGCACATCACAATACATCTCCAATGTACACCCATGGCTTGCCAGGCAAGCACCTTACACAGTGGACCAGGTAAGCAAGCAAGCAGCCACGTATGGTAACCTACTCTACCCACCCACCCTGCAAGCAGAGAACGTAGCTGCTGATTGTCTTCCTTATGCCTTAGGTGCTGTTCAGTGGTAAAATGTCACCTGCACATCACAATACATCTCCAATGCAGACTCAGTAGTGGCAAGCAAGCATCTTATACATTGTACCAAGGAAGCAGCCATGTATTGCAAACTACTGTACACACCCTGCAAGCTATAGGCAGCTATAGCATCATCCAGACAAGGGTACAAGATGTGCCACCTGCCCATACACTGTGGTTTCCAGCTGCACCAGGCACTAGGCAATCTTACCTGCTTTAGCTATGAGCACACAAGCCAGCAATGCAAAAATCCCATCCATTTGTAGAATGTGCAGAATGGTCCCTGGGCTGGAAGCAGCAAATAATCCTCATCCAGTTTAGTGGAGACTGAAAGTTGTGCAGCTCCCAGGAAGGCTGGTGCGAGACTGAGCGCTTGCAAGCTCCAGGAGAAGGAGATCTAGGCGCACACCACTCATCAATGAGGGGGAAGCTGAAGAGCAAGCACAAAGCCTGTGCCTGTGTGCAACACCTCCCCAGAAATGCGAGCATCCCCTGATGGCATTAATCACCAGCAGCAGAGATGTCACTGTGTGTGCATGTGCCAGGGGAGCGCAGGATGATGGAGGTGATGCTTCACCCTGATGGGAGTTTTGGTTCGGCCTCACACAGCGCAAACTCCAGCTTATAGATATAGAAGCAGAAGGGCTGAGAGCAGTAATTAGCACTCATAGACTCTGTGCACATTACTTAGTGGCTGTAGTGGGGGATCTGTGGGGGGAGCATGGGCAAAGCTTGCCAGAAGCAAAGGTGCAAAAGCAAATGTTGTTCCAGGGCCTGAATTTGTTCAGTGTGGACTCAATTTGCTACAAGTTTCTGTAAAGGTCAAAGCATTGAAAACTGCATAATATCAGGCAGAGAAGAAAGCAGTATCGTGTAAGAGGCTGTAAGCAGCTCCAGATACATTGTATCATGGCCTGAGAACAGAAACAGCTGCTGAGGAGAGTAACATTGCATCATGCACTGGAAACAACAATGTGTCATATACAGAGTAACACAACAACAACAACAATGTGTCATATACAGAGTAACACAACAACATCAACAATGTGTCATATACAGAACAACAACAATGTGTCATATACAGAGTAACACAACAACAACAACAACGTGTCATATACAGAGTAACACAACAACAACAACAATGTGTCAAATACAGAGTAACACAACAACAACAACAACAATGTGTCATATACAGACTAACACAACAACAACAACAACAATGAGTCAAATACAGAGTAACACAACAACAACAACAACAATGTGTCATATACAGAACAACAACAACAATGTGTCATATACAGGGTAACAACAACATTGTATGATATACGGGGTAACACAACAACACTGTATGATATACAGGGTAACACAACAACAACATTGTATGATATACAGAGTAACACAACAACAACAACAACAACAACAATGTGTCATATACAGAGTAACACAACAACAACAACAACAATGTGTCATATACATATTAACACAACAACAACAACAAAACTGTCATATACAGGGTAACAACAACATTGTATGATATACGGGGTAACACAACAACACTGTATGATATACAGGATAACACTACAACAACATTGTATGATATACAGGGTAACACAACAACAACATTGTATGATATACAGAGTAACACAACAACAACAATGTGTCATATACAGAGTAACACAACAACAACACTGTCATATACAGGGTAACAACAACATTGTATGATATACGGGGTAACACAACAACATTGTATGATATACGGGGTAACACAACAACACTGTATGATATACAGGGTAACACAACATTGTATCATGGCCTGAGAACAGAAACAGCTGCTGAGGAGAGTAACATTGCATCATGCACTGGAAACAACAATGTGTCATATACAGAGTAACACAACAACAACAACAATGTGTCATATACAGAGTAACACAACAACAACAACAAAGAGTCATATACAGAACAACAATGTGTCATATACAGAGTAACACAACAACAACAACAACAACAACGTGTCATATACAGAGTAACACAACAACAACAACAATGTGTCATATACAGAGTAACACAACAACAACAACAACAACAACAATGTGTCATATAAAGAGTAACACAACAACAACAACAATGTGTCATATACAGAACAACAACAACACTGTCATATACAGGGTAACAACAACATTGTATGATATACGGGGTAACACAACAACATTGTATGATATACAGGGTAACAACAACAACATTGTATGATATACAGGGTAACAACAACATTGTATGATATACAGGGTAACAACAACAACAACAACATTGTATGATATACAGGGTAACAACAACAACATTGTATGATATACAGGGTAACAACAACATTGTATCATGGCCTGAGAACAGAAACAGCTGCTGAGGAGAGTAACATTGCATCATGCACTGGAAACAACAATGTGTCATATACAGAACAACAACAACACTGTCATATACAGGGTAACAACAAAATTGTATGATATACGGGGTAACACAACAACATTTTATGATATACAGGGTAACAGAACAACAACATTGTATGATATACAGTATAACATAACAACAACATTTTATGATATACAGGGTAACACAACAACAACATTGTATACTATACAGGGTAACAACAACATTGTATGACATACAGGGTAACACAACAACAACATTGTATGATACACAGGGTAACACAACAAAATTGTATGATATACGGGGTAACACAACAACATTTTATGATATACAGGGTAACACAACAACAACATTGTATGATATACGGGGTAACACAACAACAACATTGTATGATACACAGGGTAACACAACAAAATTGTATGATATACAGGGTAACAACAACTTTGTATAATATACAGGGTAACAACAACAACAACAACAACATTGTATGATATACAGGATAACACAACAACATTGTATGATATACAGGATAACACAACAACATTGTATGATATACAGGGTAACAACAACAACAACATTGTATCATTTACTGGATAAGACAACAACATTGTATCATATACTGGATAAGACAACAACATTGTATTGTACATCGGATAAGACAACAATAACATTATATAATGTACTGGATAAGAAAACAACATTGTATCATACACCAGGTAACACAACAACATTGTATAATATACAGGAAAATACAACAACCTTGATACAAATATTAAAAAAGTCTTTTCTTTTAGAATCATTCATAAAATGTGTCAAGATCTGACATATGTTAGTGCACTTTGGTGTACATCACTTTTGTTTTAGTCACTTTTTACACCTTACCCAAAAAGGCGGTGTGATTTCGGGTGCTTTCACATGGTGCGGTTTTGGTGCGGTTTTGATGCGCCTTTTTGGATGCGTTTTTTTTTGTGCAGGAAGGCACAACAATGAATGATATACATTATTGCACAAAAAACGCATCCAAAAAAACCACATAAAAAACGCGCCAAAACCGCACCGTGTGAAAGCCCCCTTCTTTTAGTGACATGGGGTCAGGGCTGCCATAAGTAATTTCAGGGCTCATCCAGCTGAAGCACCTGGATCCCCCACCTATTACCACCTCCTATCTTGCACCATATCAATGGGCCCCTCTTTTTCCACTTTTATCAAGGTCCCTGTCTGGACTACTGCTAATAATACCCTGATGGTACTTTTACATGGGAGGTGGTAGCTTTGTGGAAATGGACATCGCTGAAATGTGCCAAAATTGTTCCCACATTTTGTTTTACCATTTTAGTGCAATGTGAGTCAACCAACAGCTGGTGTTAAAAATTGGACAAATCTAAGCATGCGCCAAATTCATCAAATAACATGAGCCACTCTTAGCATTTGCTAATATTGTAGCAACTGTGGAGACCACATCAGCAGTAAGACCGGACATCAATGGGCCCCCTTTCTTCAGGGGCCCCTAAGTAGTCAAAAAGCCTGTGTCACAGCATCATGGGAAGCGGCAGTGAAAATGAATGTGATGCCTGTGTCCTGGTCATCAATAATAAATGAGGCTTATAATGAATTAATCTGTAATTCGCTGCTTATTAAATATGGATTCCATTCGTAATAAGTAAAATGTGATTAATAATGGGGCAGATGCAAGAGAAACCAATTTGGGGTTTTCAGCTACACCCCCAGCCCATAGGGCTCAGGACTGAATTGGGGGGTATGTGTCGGAGGGGAGAAGGGTGCAGCTGAGATGTTTGATAAATTGCTGGCCAATGTGGGCAATGCTTTTATCTTGCCCCATTAGTGGCCCTTCGGAGACATTGCCTATAGTGTCCTTATCCGGCAGTCACAGGCAGGACAACCCAATACGTTGGTGATTTATCATCACTAAGGAAACGGCTCCGTCCTGCAAAGTCAGCAGCTACCTGGGTGTCTGACCTGCGCTGCCCCTTCCTCCCGCAGATCATGAAGCCACATGATAGAAATCCTCCCAGATTCAATCAAACAATGAGCCTGGATTCAGGTCTCACTCAGCATCGGGTGAATATCTGCTGGTAAATGTTCTATACAACCAGGTTGATATATGTCATATGTCAGGTATTCCTAACATTGGATCAGAACACTGGATATTATAGGGATGTTCCTACCAGGCACTTTGATGGCAAATCAATAGGATATTTGTGGTAGGTCTTGGTCTCAGTTCTGGGCCCCGCACCTATCTCAGGAATGGGCCCCCGAAAGTCTCGGCTCAGAACAGAGACCTGGTCACACTTGCACACAACTCTCCATTCTTTTCTATGGGAGTTCCCAGTACAGGGGAGCGCTGTGTTCTCCATTCTGTTCTATGGGAGTTCCCCAGTACAGGGGAGCGCTGTGTTCTCCATTCTGTTCTATGGGAGTTCCCAGTACAGGGGAGCGCTGTGTTTTCCATTCTGTTCTATGGGAGTTCCCAGTACAGGGGAGCGCTGTGTTTTCCATTCTGTTCTATGGGAGTTCCCAGTACAGGGGAGCGCTGTGTTCTCCATTCTCCTCTATGGGAGTTCCCAGTACAGGGGAGCGCTGTGTTCTCTCCATTATGTTCTATGGGAGTTCTCAGTACAGGGGAGCACTGTGTTCTCTCCATTCTGTTCTATAGGAGTTCCGAGTACAGGGGAGCATTGTGTTCTCCATTCTGTTCTATGGCAGTTCCCAGTACAGGGGAGCGCTGTGTTCTCCATTCTGTTCTATGGGAGTTACCAGTACAGGGCAGCAGAATGTTCTATTCTCAGTACTCCCATAGAACAGAATGGAGAGTTGTGAACAAGCTCCATTCTGAGATGACACTATTGGGACACATGACTGAGATATGTGAGGGTCCTAGAAGTGGGAACTTTCACTAGGGTATACCTAGCATATACCATCAAAGTCTATGGTGGGAACACCTCTTTAGCAATAAATGTTTTCATTTACTGAACTGGAGCACAATGGGGTGACTTGTATGAACGGGGCTGTGCCATTGACTTGCTTTGAACCAAAAAACCTGTCATAGCCCTGTTCTATAGATGTATATACAGTCCTACATCCAAACTTGCCGCATTCTGCGCCTGGACCGACACTTTTGAATGGGTCAACTCTATGAGGATGTGTTCTACCAAGATTTGTGGGATTAGACAAATTTATGAATGTTTAACACCAAAAGTAGGTGCAAAATGGTTGGTACAAACCAGACCAAGTTAAAAGTGTTCTGACTGAGGCCAACGTTGTCATAGAATAGCTAGATTGGACATTAGGAAAAAAATGATCAGTAAAGTAACGAAAACTAATTTATGATAATATAAAACTATATAAAATTAAATAATATAAAATTAATGTTCAATTATATAATATCCAAAACAAAATTATCTCCTATAAAATTAATATTAAACTAAGTAACATAAGTTAATTAAACCAGTCCAGTATCTACCATAAATCCCGTTCTCAATCAGTATTTGCAGAGTTATCATAGTGTTATCAGTGATTACAAACACATCACAGCAGGCTAGAAATAAAATGAAAGGCGTTAGGATACGTAGCATGTCAGTGAATAGAAACTGTGGTAGTGATCTTGCATGACGCACCACAAGTCTCAGCGACACCTCGGGAGCCGGCTATTGCTGTATGTAGTATAAAGGCTGAGCCACTGACCTACATTTTGATGAATGAAAATTAGCGTTCAGTATAAAAGTAGAAATAAAAGCATTTTGTAAGATTTAAATAATAAAAAATCAAAAAATATAAAAATCTGAACTAAATGTTATTAGCCTAATACGTTTTACATTAGAAAAGCAACCTATTGAACTGCTTTAAAAAAGAAGCTCCTAATCATACTGTTATGTCACACTGCTCTCCCTGTGTTAATTTCAATTTGTGGTTAGAATGTTGCAAGAGATAAGGAGCTATTTCCATCAATCATAGTCAAGAACTGTAAGGGTATGTTCACATGGCGTATTGTGCTGCGTACAGTACGTGCCACAATACGCTAGGTGTTTTGGAAGCACTCGCTGATAAGCACGTACTTCTAAAGTACGGGTGGGAAACGACCCACCCGCCCTCATTCACATACATTGTCAGCGGCGCATAAGCGGCTCGAACAATTGACCTGTCACTTCTCTCCCTGGGCGCACGATATGATCGTATTGTACGCGCAGGGAGAAGACACGCAATTCATGGATCTCTATGTGAGCTATGAATTACCGTAATTGCGGCGCACAATTCGCCGCTTATAAAGCTCAAATACACAGCAAAATGCGTGCGCCACAAATACGCCGGCGCTGGTTTTCAGTCGGTTTTACAGACGTTTTTTGGATCTGAAAACTGTCTGTCAGCCGACTGTCAACATTCTGCATAGACTTAAATAGCAAATCCATAGAGTAGTTCACACTGCACAGATTTTCTGCTGGAAAATCCGACCGGTATTTTGTGATTTTTTGCACATAGGGGGGCGGCTTCTGTCTGCGGTTTGCAAATTCAACCCTCCCCCTTCACATTCATATGCTCATGTTCCGTCGGGCGGAAGTTTTATGTTACGCCGGCAGTGTGAAAAACCGTCCGGCGGAAAATCCGTGCAGTGTGAACTACTGCACAGGCTTTCTATTTAAGTCTATGGGGATGATTGACAGTCGGTTTACAGATGGTTTTCAAGTCCAAAAACCATCTGTAAATCCCACTGAAAACCAGTGACAGGAGGAGGGGGGGGAGCAAACCCTAAGGCTATGACTACACAGCAATGTTAAAATCCATCCAAATTCAGCAGATTCAAAATCCTAAATCTGCTGAAAATCCAGTGGTGTGTAGACCTAGCCTAACATTTATATTCTGTTACTCTTCTCTATAGACACAATCCAATATCAGCAGCACACTACTAGCACTAAAAAACAGTCAAAAGGAACTTAGAAATGACTGGAAAAGCATTTCTGCTAATTAAGATACATGAAAATTTGAGGAGTGGCTACCCCCACTTTGGCTATTCGCACTCCACCCACCTGCAAAGGCTTTTAAATCAATGCACAGTAACTTATAGATGGAATCTACTCTCCCTGAAGTGTGGAGGTCTGAACAGACACCAAGAGAGGTAATGTTAGTGTAGGTTCCCACCTGAATTGAGGTTCGCCTTGCTGATTGACAGGTGGGCTTATTACTGTTTTGATCAAAAATGTAAACTAAGAACCTCAAATGTTCATGTATCAAAGTAGCAGAAATGCTTTTTCAATAGTTTCTCCGTTCCTTTTGATTGTTTTTAGTGCTAGTAGAGCTGCTGATATTGGATTGTGAATTTTACTGCCACACCAGCGTGCACCTACGCTCATTTAAAAAAAAAAAAAAAACTTTTTGGATATGCAGACCAAACATTGCTTTTCTAGACTCTTCTCTATAGAGACCTGTGCAAATCATTGAGTTGGTTTTCTAATAAAAAAATAATTATGTTATTAATAAAACTTTGTTCGATATTTATATTTTCAATTTGTAATAATTAAAATCTTATGAAAATACTTTATTTTACACTGTTACATTGTAAGACCCCAAAAAATGATTCCGTTAAAATATAACTTTTAATTCTAAATATTAAAATATAACAACAAACCTCTGTACTAAATTGGGGGCATACAAAAGCACTATTTTAAAATATAACTTTTAATAATAATTTTCCTTAAAACACTATACCCACTTAAGATCAAATTCTTACTACACCAAAAAAAAGATATTATTTTACAATAGGTATTCCTTACCTATTATATATAATATATATATATATATTATATATATATATATATATATATTATATTATTTATATAATGTATATATATAGTATATTTATAATAATTATCTTATATATATATAAATAACATATTTCACAATATGTATATATAATATATATTTATATATATATATATATACACATTATATTTCATATTAAGGGTAAGGGGGTAGAATGGGGGGAGGGGTGGGGGTTTACACTTATCCCTACCTCCTGTCACAGATAAATATATTATTAGGAATGGTACCCTAATCTGACCCTATCTCATTCCCTATTCATTTTGTTGTGTAGGATTCCTTTAATATATTTGCATCTTGACTTTTTGCTTAAGGATTGGAAATTCTGATAAGAATTTGTAAATTATTGGAAATAGTGTGGAAATAGGGTGAGCAGGGGCGTTGCTAGGGTCCTAAAATATCCGGCGCTCGGGCCCTCTGTATTATGTTTGCTCAGTAGGGCTGGGTTCACACGAAATTTTCACGCCACATTGTGAACTGCGGCATGATGTGTTTTTACAGAGAAAAACCTTCTGCTCCTGTCATTAATTTTCAGCATATTCCCCATAGTGACCCTATATCTATATACCTGCCTCAGCAGTCACAGCACAATGAAAATCACCAATGACAAATTTACTTTTTCAAAACCGCCCCCCTCCGTATGACAGTGTAATACCCCTAAACAGTCACCAAAAATCCACCTAACATGGGCAAATCTACCAGAATCAAATGATTGTTACTAAAAAACACTCCAAACAAAACCAAGTCCCAAAACTTATTACTACAAAGGTCCAAATAACCCTGCCAGACCTGACCAAACGCGACCCCCACATGTGACTATCAGCTGTACACAGGCTTTTGATTACATATACCAACCGCCATTACAGGGCCCAGATAGTGGTAGATACTAGTTGTATGTAGACGCTCTGCAGACATATAAGTGATTACACTGCGTTACATTTAGTGACTCCCCGAGACGTCTTTTCTGACAGCGTCGTTCATTTTCCCCTTTTCTTCTCCATCCGGTTCCACCTTCATGCTGATTGCTCCGGCCAAGACTCGTCCCTGCAGATTTGGACACAAAATATCTTAGTAATCCTCACTTTCCGCAACTTCCCTTAATTAAGGTATATAAGTCCCTCAGTCAGACAGGTATATAAGTCCCCTCAGTTAGGTAAAGGGGTATAGGTCCCCCCAATTAGGCAGGTATATATATATAGGGTCAATGTCAGGCAGGGGATATAGATAAGGGTCAATGTCAGGCAGGTTTTATATAGATATGGGGCCACAGGCAGGTTTTAGGGGCCACAGGGGTATATGGGGCCAAAAGGCAGGTATGGGGGCCACAGGCAGTATGGGGGCCACATGCAGGTATAAGGGGGCCACAGGCAGGTATATGGGGGCACTGAGGCAAGTATATGGGGCCCCAGGCAGGTATATGGGGGGCACTGAGGCAGTATATAGGGGCACAGAGGCAGGTATAGGGGGCCACAGACAGTATAGGTGGCCACAGGCAGGTATAGGGGGACACAGGCAGTATAGGAGGCCACAGGCAGTATAGGAGGACACAGGCAGGTATAGGAGACCACAGGCAGTATATGGGGCCACAGGCAGTATATTTGGGGCCACAGGCAGGTATAGGGGGTCATAGGCAGTATTTGGGGCCACAGGCAGTATAGGGGGCCACATGCAATTGGGGGGCCACAGGCAGGGATAGGAGGGGCCCCAGGGCAGTATATGGGGCCACAGGCAGGTATAGGCGGCCACCGGCAGGTATAGGGGCCCACAGGCAGTATATGGGGCCACAGGCAGTATAGGTGGCCGCAGGCAGGTATAGGGGGCCACAGGCAGGTATAGGGGGCCACGGGCAGTATATATGGGGCCACAGGCAGTATAGGGGGCCACAGGCAGGTATAGGGGGCCACAGGCAGTATATAGGGCCTCACAGGCAGTATATCGGGCCACACAGGCAGTATATAGGGGCACCGAGGCAGGTAAACGCTATAAAAATAACAACATTAATACTCACCTCAACTCCCCCGGTGAGCGCGCTCTGTCCTCTTCAGCCCACGCTCCTCCCGCAGCTCCTGGGCCCCACAGCCTGTGAAGCGCTGGCCCGAGGGGAGGCAGCGGCGTGATGAGGTCATTACATGCGCCGCTGCCAGCTGAGCCGCACGGGGCCGGCCGGGTCCTCAGCGCTAAAAGGACCCGGCGCGGCCCCCCCTGTGTCGGACCCGGAGACGGTCCGACACTGTCTGCGGGGCAGGGAGCGCTCGCTCTCTGCTCCGCAGAAGCCCGCAGTTGTATGTCGTCCAGCGGACGCACATGTAAGCTGCAGGGCCAGTCGGTGCTCCAGGCCCATGGCAGCGGCCTGGAGCCCGGGAGGTTCGGAGCACAGGGGGTTTTATTCGGGGACCGAGCCCCGGACAAAACAGCCTAGCGACGCCCCTGAGGGTGAGTCACCAATGGATGGGGCCGTCCTTTTTGGGGCGATTACTCCGTCTCCTGAATAGGGAATTAGATAGGGTCAGATTAGGGTACCATTCCTAATAATATATTTATCTGTGACAGGAGGTAGGGATAAATGTAAACCCCCCCATTCTACCCCCTTCCCCCTAATGTGAATATATATTATATATATATATAATATATTATATATATATATATATTTATATATTTATATTAATATAATATATATATATATATATATATAATATATATACATGGTATGTAAGGAATACCTATTGTATATAATATTATTATTATTTTTTTGGTGTTAGTAAGAATTTGATCTTAAGTGGGTATAGTGTTTTAAGGAAAATTATTATTAAAAGTTATATTTTAAAATAGGGCCTTGTTTAGTTAGTCTGTGATTAGATTTTGATTTTGGGCTTTTTCTATCCTAGCCACTGGGATATTAGTGGTATCTGGGATCAAAGACATACAAAAGCAGCAATAATCAAACAATGAACCTACTAACTTCCTCCTAAATATACACTATACTAGTAGGCGTCCCTCAGAGGAGACCCCGCCCCAAAAAGGGCGACCCCGCAAAACTCCTCCACTTATACCTTACACTGACCCACTTACACTGTTCAAACATATATACAGGGGTCAGGGAAGATAGGTGGAATGCACTATTAAAAACCTCTCAAATAGCAGTGAAGAGCAGTATAAAAATCCTTTATTATATTTCAGACGCGTTTCGTCCCTATCTCTGGGACTTCTCTATGGGGTCCACATTGGGATATACAAACTGCTGTATATTACACATTAAACATAGCAAATAGTCCTCAGAAATAGTACATAATACCTTTAGACAGGTGTGTCACAGGCAATTCTTATCAAGCTGGTTTGCTGCTTAAGGGGCTGGTTTGCCTCCTCTCCGATGGAACCCCTCTAATATTGGTGTATCTGACGTCCCATTGTACACTGTAACATTGTATGGCTATAGGGGCCATATAGGTAGGGTTTAGGTAGCTAAAGGGGCCCCATATAAGTAGACAGGCAGGCTTCGGGGGCTATATAGGAAGGCAAGCTTTAGAGGGCTATAGGGGCTATATAGGCAGACAGGCTCCACAGTAGCTATAGGGCTATTCAGGCAGGCTGGGGGGGGGCTATCTAGGCAGGCTGGGGGGCTATCTAGGCAGGCTGAGGGGGCTATCTAGGTAGGCTCGGAGGGCTATCTAGGCAAGCTGGGAGGGCTATCTAGGCAAGCTGGGGGGTCTAAAGGCAAGCTGGAGGGGTCTAAAGGCAAGCTGGGGGAGTATATAGGCAGGCTTAGGGGGTGTATAGGCAGGCTTAGGGGTATATAGGCAGGCTTAGGGGGTATACAGGCAGGCTTGGGGGGTGTATAGGCAGGCTTAGGGGGTATACAGGCAGGCTTAAGGGGTGTATAGGGAGGCTTAGGGGGTATACAGGCAGGCTTAGGGGTATACAGGCAGGCTTAGGGGGTGTATAGGGAGACTTAGGGGTATACAGGCAGGCTTAGGGGGTGTATAGGCAGGCTTAGGGGGTATACAGGCAGGCTTAGGGGGGTGTATAGGCAGGCTTAGGGGGTGTATAGGCAGGCTTAGGGGGTGTATAGGCAGGCTTAGGGGGGTATAGGCAGGCTTAGGGGTATACAGACAGGCTTAGGGGATGTATAGGCAGGCTGAGGGGGTGTATAGGTAGGCTTAGGGGTATACAGGCAGGCTTAGGGGGTATATAGGCAGGCGTAGGGGTGTATAGGCAGGCTTAGGGGTATACAGGCAGGCTTAGGGGGTGTATAGGCAGGCTTAGGGGTATACAGGCAGGCTTAGGGGTATACAGGCAGGCTTAGGGGGTGTATAGGCAGGCTTAGGGGGTGTATAGGCAGGCTTAGGGGTATACAGGCAGGCTTAGGGGGTGTATAGGCAGGCTTAGGGGTATACAGGCAGGCTTAGGGGGTGTATAGGCAGGCTTAGGGGGTATACAGGCAGGCTTAGGGGGTGTATAGGCAGGCTTAGGGGTATACAGGCAGGCTTAGGGGGTGTATAGGCAGGCTTAGGGGTATACAGGCAGGCTTAGGGGGTGTATAGGCAGGCTTAGGGGGTGTATAGGCAGGCTTAGGGGTATACAGGCAGGCTTAGGGGTATACAGGCAGGCTTAGGGGGTGTATAGGCAGGCTTAGGGGTATACAGGCAGGCTTAGGGGGTGTATAGGCAGGCTTAGGGGGTGTATAGGCAGGCTTAGGGGTATACAGGCAGGCTTAGGGGGTGTATAGGCAGGCTTAGGGGGTGTATAGGCAGGCTTAGGGGTATACAGGCAGGCTTAGGGGTATACAGGCAGGCTTAGGGGGTGTATAGGCAGGCTTGGGTATACAGGCAGGCTTAGGGGGTGTATAGGCAGGCTTAGGGGGTGTATAGGCAGGCTTAGGGGGTATACAGGCAGGCTTAGGGGGTGTATAGGCAGGCTTAGGGGTATACAGGCAGGCTTAGGGGGTGTATAGGCAGGCTTAGGGGTATACAGGCAGGCTTAGGGGGTATACAGGCAGGCTTAGGGGGTGTATAGGCAGGCTTAGGGGTATACAGGCAGGCTTAGGGGGTGTATAGGCAGGCTTAGGGGTATACAGGCAGGCTTAGGGGCAGGTAAAATAATAAATAGTTTACTCACCTCGGTCCACGCTCCCCCGATGTGCCGCTCGCTCCGGTCTGCTTCTTTCCCAGCAGCAGCTCTGTGATATATAGGGTTATATGATAGAGGAGAGAAGCTGAGCTCTGTGATATATAGGGTTATATGATAGAAGGAGAGGAGCTGAGCTCTGTGATATATAGGGTTATATGATAGAGGAGAGAAGCTGAGCTCTGTGATATATAGGGTTATATGATAGAAGGAGAGGAGCTGAGCTCTGTGATATATAGGGTTATATGATAGAAGAGAGGAGCTGAGCTCTGTGATATATAGGGTTATATGATAGAGGAGAGAAGCTGAGCTCTGTGATATATAGGGTTATATGATAGAGAGGAGCTGAGCTCTGTGATATATAGGGTTATATGATAGAGGAGAGGAGCTGAGCTCTGTGATATATAGGGTTATATGATAGAGGGAGAGAAGCTGAGCTCTGTGATATATAGGGTTATATGATAGAGGAGAGAAGCTGAGCTCTGTGATATATAGGGTTATATGATAGAGGAGAGGAGCTGAGTTCTGTGATATATAGGGTTATATGATAGAGGGAGAGGAGCTGAGCTCTGTGATATATAGGGTTATATAAATAGAGGGGAGAGAAAGTTTGAGCTCTGTGATATATAGGGTTATATGATAGAGGAGAGGAGCTGAGCTCTGTGATATATAGGGTTATATGATAGAGGAGAGAAGCTGAGCTCTGTGATATATAGGGTTATATGATAGAGGGAGAGAAGCTGAGCTCTGTGATATATAGGGTTATATTAAAGAGGAGCTGAGCTCTGTGATATATAGGGTTATATGATAGAGGAGAGGAGCTGAGCTCTGTGATATATAGGGTTATATGATAGAGGAGAGGAGCTGAGCTCTATGATATACAGGGTTATATGATAGAGGAGAGGAGCTGAGCACTGTGATATATGGGGTTATATGATAGAGGCGCTGAACTCTGTGATATAAAGGGTTATATGATAGAGGAGAGGAGCTGAGCTCTGTGATATATAGGGTTATATGATAGAGGAGAGGAGCAGAGCTCTGTGATATATAGGGTTATATGATAGAGGGAGAGAAGCTGAGCTCTGTGATATATAGGGTTATATGATAGAGGAGAGGAGCTGAGCTCTGTGATATATAGGGTTATATGATAGAGGAGAGGAGCTGAGCTCTGTGATATATAGGGTTATATGATAAAGGAGAGGAGCTGAGCTCTGTGATATATAGGGTTATATGATAGAGGAGAGGAGCTGAGCTCTGTGATATATAGGGTTATATGATAGAGGGAGAGGAGCTGAGCTCTGTGATATATAGGGTTATATAGGATAGAGGAAAGGAGCTCTGTGATATATAGTCCCACTAGACTTTTGCCATTCAGGGCTCTGGAAAAGCTGGATATCATATACAAATAACTAAATTATATGTTAAACACTACCCATCTTAAAAGCCCGGAGCCTCTTTTCCCACATCCGGTTTCTTGCTCTCTTTTCCCTCATCCGGATTCTTGCCCTCTTTTCCCACATCCGGATTCTTGCCCTCTTTTCCCTCATCCGGATTCTTGCTCTCTTTTCCCTCATCCGGATTCTTGCCCTCTTTTCCCTCATCCGGGTTCTTGCCCTCTTTTCCCTCATCCGGATTCTTGCCCTCTTTTCCCACATCCGGGTTCTTGCCCTCTTTTCCCTCATCCGGATTCTTGCCCTCTTTTCCCTCATCCGGTTTCTTGCTCTCTTTTCCCTCATCCGGTTTCTTGCTCTCTTTTCCCTCATCCGGTTTCTTGCCCTCTTTTCCCACATCCGGGTTCTTGCTCTCTTTTCCCTCATCCGGTTTCTTGCTCTCTTTTCCCTCATCCGGTTTCTTGCCCTCTTTTCCCTCATCTGGGTTCTTGCCCTCTTTTCCCTCATCCGGTTTCTTGCTCTCTTTTCCCTCATCCGGTTTCTTGCCCTCTTTTCCCTCATCCGGTTTCTTGCCCTCTTTTCCCTCATCCGGTTTCTTGCTCTCTTTTCCCTCATCCGGATTCTTGCCCTCTTTTCCCACATCCGGATTCTTGCCCTCTTTTCCCTCATCTGGGTTCTTTCCCTCTTTGCCCTCATCTGGGTTCTTTCCCTCTTTTCCCACATCCGGATTCTTGCCCTCTTTGCCCTGCCTGTATAGCAGCGGTATTCACCTATGAAGCAGCTCCATGGTGCCCGGCGGTGTAAATCTCCCCGTCAGATAAAGTCTTTTCCCTATAAAAGGTAAGCTTGCAATCATAAAGATGTGATTGGCGCAAGTGAATGAGTTTTTATACGATGGAGCTTATCACCCTCGTACAAAGCCCCTCACGGGAGAGACTGACAAATGAACATATCTCATGGCTGTCAGGGGTGCAGATAAAGCAGCGGCTCCTGCGCTAAGTGTCGCCTCTCCCTCTCCAGAAAATAAAGGAGCTTTGATTATAGATTCATTTATGATGGCAGAAAATCATCTCCGGGGTCAGGCGGCTGCTTATAAGCCGCTCCAGTTAGGATGGACTCCAAAACCAATCAGAGACTGGGGGAGTGACTCAGACCAGCCAATGGGGCCCCGATACAATACCCAAAATACTGCACTGAGAAACTCCCGGTGGACCCCGGGGCATAGTTGACCCCTGGGAATGACAGGTCTGGGGATGCTTTTCAGAGAGAAACGCAGAGAAAAATAAGCAGAAAGCAAGACGCATATACAGTAGCTGTAGGGTGGGCCCAAGAATCAACACCAGTGGTGGCCCAAAGAATCGTCTCCACTGATGGGCCCCAGGAATCATCTCCACTGGTGGCCCCAGGAATCATCTCCACTGGTGGGCCCCAAGAATCATCTCCACTTGTTGGTCCCAAAAATCATCTCCACTGGTGGGCCCCAAGAATCAACACCACTGGTGGCTCCAAGAATCAACTCCACTGGTGGCCCCAAGAATCAGCTCCACTGGTGGCCCCAGGAATCATCTCCACTGGTGGGTTCCAAGAATTAACTCCACTGGTGACTCCAAGAATCAACTCTGCTGGTAGCCCCAAGAATCAACTCTGCTGGTAGCCCCAAGAATCAACTTCACAGCTGGCCCCATGAATCAACTCACCAGGGGAGATAATTCTTAAAGCCACCAGTGGAGATGATTCTTGGGGCCACCAGTGAAGATGATTCTTGGACCCACCAGTAGAGTTGATTCTTGGAACCCGCCAGTGGAGTTGATTATTGGGCCCCACCAGTGGATTTGATTATTGGGCCCCACCAGTGGATTTGATTGTTGGGGCCTACCAGTGGAGTTGATTGTTGGGGCCCACCAGTGGAGTTGATTCTTGGGGCCCACCAGTGGAGTTGGTTCCTGGGGTCCACCAGTGGAGGTGATTATTGGGGCACCGGTGGAGGTGATTCTTGGGGCCACCAGTGGAGGTGATTCGTGGGGCCCACCAGTGGAGTTGGTTCCTGGGGTCCACCAGTGGAATTGATTCTTGGAGCCACCAGTGGAGGTGATTCTTAAGGCCTACCAGTGGAGTTTATTCTTGGGGCCCACCAGTGGAGTTGATTCTTGGGGCCATCAGTGGAGTTGATTCTTGGTTCCCACCAGTGGAGCTGATTCCTCGGGCCCACCATTAGAGTTGATTCTTGGCGCCACCAGTGGAGGTGATTCTTGGGGCCACTATTGGAGTTGATTCTTGGGGTCCATCAGTGGAGTTGATTCTTAGGGCCACCAGTGAAGTTGATTCTTGGGGCCCACCAGTGGAGATGATTCCTGGGCCCCACCAGTGGAGTTGATTCTTGGTGCCACCAGTGGAGTTAATTCTTGGGCCACCAGTGGAGATGAATCATGGGGCCCCCCGTGGAGTGGGTTCTTGGTGCCACCCGTGGAGTTGGTTATTGGAGCCACCCGTGGAGTTGGTTCTTGGAGCCACCAGTAGAGTTGATTCTTGGGCCCCACCAGTGGAGTTGGTTCTTGGAGCCACCAGTGGAGTTGATTCTTTGGACTCACCAGTGGAGTTGATTCTTGGGCCGATCCGTGAAGCTACTTCCTGGGGCCACCAGTAGAGTTCATTCTTTGGGCCCCCAAGTGGAGTTGATCTTGGGGTTCACCAGTGGAGTTCATTCTTGGGACCAGCAGGGGAGTTGATTCCTGGGGCCACCAGTGGAGTTCATTCTTTGGGCCCCTAAGTGGAGTTGATCTTGGGGTTAACCAGTGGAGTTGATTCTTGGGACCAGCAGGGGAGTTGATTCCTGGGGCCACCAGTAGAGTTCATTCTTTGGGCCCCCCAGTGGAGTTGATCTTGGGGTTCACCAGTGGAGTTTATTCTTGGGGTTCACCAGTGGAGTTTATTCTTGGGGTCCACCAGTGGAGTTGATCTTGGGGTCTACCAGTGGAGTTTATTCTTGGGGCCCCTTCTACAGCTTCAGAACACGATTCTTTGCTTCTTTTTCTCTTTATTTCTCCTGGAAAAGCAGCTCCAGCCTACCAGGGCCTCAACATACCTAATGGCCCAACGAGGGTTTTCCCTGCTCTGCTGTGGGCCAGTTTAAGACTGGTGACTAGTAATTTCTGCTGTTTACAGTCATACCTTCTATAGCCCTGGAGGTTTTGGAAGCACAAGGTGCCGGATTGTCAGATTTTCTAGACTATTGGAAGATGTTAAACTATCGACATCTATGACCTCCAGATCTCTGACCTCTATGGACATTCACCTTGATGTTCAACTTATAGGGGCAGAAATAACCTGTACATGATCCATATATTATTATACAGACACAGAAATCTCAGCCTCTCCTGCTATACGGAAATATTCCTCCAGATATCGCAAGAGCGACCTCTTATGTTCATTTGGTACCTTGCAGGATAAACTGGAATATCCCAATGAAAAAGCGAAGCTAAAGGGGTCACCTGGATTCCTGTAGATCGAGATGAGACGTTGTATAGTAACATGTTCTGCAAGTGTCTGATAGACTTGTATTATGTTGTGTCACCACTTTCCTAGATCACTGCTTGCTGTCAGTGACCGGATACATTCATGTTTGGCCAGAAGCTGAAAAACCGCTCCCGAAAACATGTTCTTGTCACATTGTACCAGTGCCCTCTCTCTCTCATGAGCCGGCATCAGTGTCAGTTCAATCAGTTTTATAGGATGTTTGCAGGAAAGGCTCTGGGAAGGGGCGTGCTATAGCCGTATGATGTGTGCTCGTACCCTTATGTGCCAAAATGTCCATCGTAAATGCCCTGAAATGTCCCATCATTCTGAACCCCTTCCCAACAGCCAGTCATAATTTTTTGCCTTATTTTTTTTGCCTCCTCGTCTTCCAAGAGCCATAACTTATTTATTTTTCCATTTACATGGACAAATGAGGGCTTGTTTTTTTTTGCAGGACACGATGTACATTTCAGTGGTGCCATTAACAATACCCCATTATGTATGGAAAAAATTCTACATGGGGTGAAACTTAAAATGAAACCGTACTTGCGGCAAGTGTGCTGGGGTTTTTATGTCATTCACCCTTCGGTAGCTGTATTCTGCAGGTCGCTACGATTCTGGTGATATCAAATACGTCGGGTTTTCATTATGTTTTTGTACTTAAAAATAAAAATTGTAAAAATAATTCTCTATTCCTTAAAATTGCACTGTGGCACCATTTTCTGCGACCAGTAACTTTTTGGTTTTTCCATCTGAGAGGGGGCATTTTTATTGGCTGAAGAGTTCTCTTTTTTGACACCATTTTACGTTATATGCTACTTTTTGGTCACTTTTTATTCCAGTTTTTGGGGGAAGTGAAATGGCCAAAAAAAATCCATAATTTTGGCGTTTGTAATTTTTTCCTTCTGCAGTTTTACATTTTAATAGATCGGACCTCTACCAATAATTTAATTTATTTTTAGTACTAAAATGTCATAAAAGGGGGATTTGAACTTTTAATATTTTTATTTTTTATGCTTTAAATGTTATTATTTTTTTTTACTTGTACAGGCAGTCTGCTTAGGGTACTTGACCACTAAGGTGTTCAAGCGCTTTTACACCCTTTGGCATTTTTATAAATAATTATATTATATAAATAATCTAGAAGAGTGAACCAAGATTGCGGCTCTATTGCTTTCTGCCCGAGGCAGGAAGTAATAGAAGCTTTAAAAAGGCAGCTATGAAAGCCTTTATCAGGCGTCAATTTGCCATGATAGCCTATCGGCACCACCATCTCGTCACATGGCTGCCGATTGGAAGGAGGAACGATGCGCAGCACCTTTTCACAATCATTTAGACGCTGCAGCCTATGGAGCAGACTCAGCGTGTGAGCCCCCTCTATAGCTCCTTAGCGACAGGTGATGTATCCATATGTCACCTGTCAGTGAGGGGTTAAAGGCAAAACATACCAAGAAACAATGTCACTTAAAAACACACACTCCAAAATATATTTGGGCCTATGAATGAATACTGTCTAGCAGTATTCATACATAGCAACCAATCAGAGCCCATGGTACATACTTGTCAACCCTCCCGGGATTGGGCAGGAGAATCCCACAGACAGGGGTCCTCTCCTGCCCTCCCAGAAGTGTTGATGAAACCTCCTGTGGCTGAACAGTTGCAGAATTTTCTCTGTATCAGAAGAGGCATCATGGCAGCGTCTTGAGACTCTACCCTGAAGCCACTGAACGCCGGCAGCGCAATGCTCTGATAGCCACCTATGCAGGAAGCTATTGAAGCAAAGGACCCCAGAGCATTGCTGGGAGGAGGAGGTGGGGCTTAGCAGTAGTCATAAAGCTCCGCCCCCTCCACCCAGCAGAGCAGCTCCACAGCAGGACAGGTGAGTACAGAGAGGGGGGAGATGAGTGTGTAATTGTGTGTTTGTGGGAGGTGTGTGAGAGAATTTGTGTGGGGAGGGGAGGGGTGTCAGTGTGTAAATGTGTGTCTGGACTGCTGTATGTCTATGGCATTTGCAGGGGGCTGGATAGAGGCTACAGGGGACAGGAGTTGCCCCCTTGTCTCTTGTGTCTTGTTCCTGTCCCCTGTGGTCTGTCTCTGGTGGTTGTGTTGGGCAGGAGACAGGCTGCAAGGAACAGACTCTGTCGATTGCCTATGGCAATAGCCTATTCAGAATCCAGGAAAGCTGGGTGACACTCTATAGCCCAAAGGTGGCACCCAGTATTCCTACCATGGAAAGCAGGATGTTCTGTGTGTGCGTTATGGATGTTACCCAGCTTTCCTGGATTCTGAATAGGCTATTGCCATAGGCAATCGACAGAGTCTGTTCCCTGCCACCTGTCTGCTGTCTTCCTATCCAGCCTATATGTATTTGTATGTGTGTAATGTTTGTGTATTTACAGGTTCCCATTTGGACTACGTCAGATTCGGTGGACTACATCGCATCAACTTTGGATCTATTTTTTTTTTCAAATAAAATGGTTAAAGAGGACTGGTGTCGGGGAGTGTTTATTTAAATGTAAAAAAAAAATTGTGCAATTTGTTTGTTTTTTTCTTCCATATAATTCCAGTGATAGTAATGGAGGTGTCTGACAGGCGCCTCTCCATTACTATCGCTCTGGCTTGGTGTCAGTCAGTGGTGTTTCTTGTTGCCTAAGGCTGACACTAACCCCGTGTCACTATTACCCCACACTCTGGGGTACTGGGAAGAGCCAGTAACCATCAGAAGAGGACTTTCTAATGTGATAGTCTGCTTTAGGGCGGCTGCCGACTGGTATTCTTATAATGGAAAAGGAACAGTATCAATGGACATTCCCATTCTGATAGTATCAGACTTCAGCTGTTGGTTTTACCTTGGCTGGTTATGCAAAATGGAGGCGTCCCCACATTTTTTTTTTTCTGAAAATTAATATATTTAATGAGAATCTAAACCTGGGCATCCATTATAATGATTAAAAGAGCTGCCCAATTTTTTTTTCAGTCTCTTTGCTTTCCCAAAAATTGGAATAAAAAGTGATCAACAAAAGGTCTCTTAAAAAGTCCGCACAAAAACAATGAGCCCTAATACCGATCCATAGACAGAAAACTAAAAAATATTTATTGGTCACAGGAAATGGCGCTGAGGAACAAATAAAAATAATTAAAAAAATAAAAACATCCGAATCGTACTAACCCGCAGTATAGAGAGAACCTCATTTATATGGCACCTCCAAAACAAAGATGGCGCAATTGTGTTTGTTTCCCATTTCAAGATGGCTGAGGGCGCCGTGCGTGAAATCAGGACCAGGGATGTTAATTTTTTTCCTGGGGGAGGGAGAGTTGAAGGGAGGGCGCCATTTGCCCAATTTGCCTATGAAGCCAAAATGCCACGTCCCGGCCTTGCCCCGTAATCCACACAGAGCTGCCCCTCGTGGAGGCCTCGCTGATATGGAAACAGACAAGCGTTTTTTTTTCGAGCTCTTCATCCCTGGATGAGGTCACGGACCTAAATTAAAGCACCGCAGATTAAACCTCATCAGGAGAGAAGACGTCTCCAAGACAACACGTTACCTCCTGTCATATTTAGCTGTAATTTCACGACTGTGTTGATATCAGAGAGTCGGCAAATTCCCGAACTGACGAATATTAATGTGATCTTGTGATCTTTTGCTTGACCCCGACAGACGCTAACAGAGCGACGTACAATTTAAAGAAGACGAGGACGTCAGCAGCTGGGAGCGGCGGTGTCTGTAAATATAGAGATCATATAATAAGTAATGGGAGTGCAAACATAATGCCGGGTCATGGACAGCACAAGTGACTATATATATATAATAGCACAAAGGGACATCGGAGACAGGCACAGGGAGAACTATCACGTAATGATCGGGTTCAACCATGCTTTATAGCTGCCATCATTGGGCCCACCAGTGGAGATGATTCTTGGGGCCACCAGTGGAGTTGATTCTTGGGGCCACCAGTGGAAGTGATATCATGGGGCCCGCCGTGGAGTTTTTATTCATGGGGCCGCCCATGGAGTTGATTCTAGGGCCACCAGTGGAGATGATACTTGGGGCCACCATGGAGATGATTCTTGTGGCCACCAGTGAGATGATCTTGGAGCCCACCAATGGGATATGATTCTTGGTGCCACCAGTGGAGAAGAATCCTCGGGCACCAGTGGAGATGTAATCTTGTGGCCGACCAAGAGTTGAATCTTTGGGCTACCCAGTGGGATGATTCATGGGGCCACCAGTGGTGAGTGATTCTTGGTGCCACCAGTGGGGTGATTCTTGGGAGCCACCATGAGGTGATCTTCTTGTGGGCCAACAGTGGAGATGATTCTTGTGGCCACCAGTGGAGATATTCTTAGACCCCACCAAGGAGTTGTTTTTTTGGGGGGCCCCAGGGGAATTTTCCTGGGGCCTCCAGTGGAGATAAACCCCTGGGCCCCCCATGGAGATGATTTTGGGGCCCCACCATGGATTTTTGGTTTTTCCCTTTGGGACCAGTGGAGATGATTCATGGGCCACCAGGGGGTTTTTTGATTTTTGGGGGCCACCAGGGAAAGTTGTTTATTGGGGGCCCCCCGGGAAGAAAAATTCTTGGGGGGCCAAACCAAAGGGATTTGTTTTTTGGGGGCCTCCCGGAGGGGAGGGGGTTCTTTGGGGCCCCCAGTGGAGTTGATTTTTGGGGGGAAACCAAAGTGGAATTGATTTCGGGGGGGCCCCATGGTATTTTTGATTCGGGGGGCCCCCATTGGAGTTGTTTCTTGGGTCCACCAGTGGAGTTTTTTTTTCGGGGGGCCCCACCAGGGGAAAGTTGATTTTTTGGGTGCCCACCAGGGGAGCTAAATTCTTATGGCCCCCCCCCCCAGGGGTTAAAAACTTGGGGCCCCCATTAAAACTGGATTTTTGGGGGCCCACCATTTGGGGGCCTTAACCCCCTGGGGTCCACCAGGGGTTCCCAATTCCTGGGGCCTCCCCAAGGGTGCGGGATTCCTGGGGCCCCCGGGTGGAGATGATTCTTGGGGCCCCAAACCCCAATGGGTGCTGATTCCTGGGGTCCACCATTGGTGCTGATTCCTGGGGGCCCCACATTTGGTTGTCTCCGGGGCCACCAGGGGAGTTGATTCTTGGGGACCAACAATGGATTTTTAAATTCTTAGGGCCCACCAGTGGAGATGATCTTGCGGTCCCCCAAACAAGGGGGTTTTCTTTGGGCCAAACCATTGGGGGGTTTTTGATTTTTTTGGGGCCAACAAGGGGATTTTGGATTTTTGGGGCCCACCGGGAGTTAAAATTCTTGGGGCCAACCAGGAATTTTTTTTCTGGGGCCCACCCATGGGGACCCTGATTTTTTTGGGGCCCCCACCGGGGGAAAGGCTGATTCTTGGGGCCCCAAAAAACCAGTGGAGAATTTTCTTGGAACCAAAAGTTTGGGGAGCAAAATTCAGGGGCCCACCCGGGGAATTATTCTTCGGGACCAACATAAAGTTGACCTTTTTGGGCCCACCATGGAGGGGGGGTCAGGGGTCCACCAGGAAGATATTTTTGGGAGCCACCAGTGGATTTGTTTTTCTTGGGGCCCACCAGTGGAGTTAAATTTTTGGGGGGCCCCCCAGTGGAGAAGATTCTTGTGGCCACCATGGGGGTTGATTCTTGGGGCCACCAGGGAGTTGATTTTTTGGGCCCACCAGTGAGCTGATTTTTGGGGGCCACCCTTGGAAGATTATGGGGCCCCCAAAGGGGAAGGTGATTTTGGGGCCCCCCAGTGGAGGTGTTTCTTGGGGCCACCAGGGGGAATGAATCTTGGGGGCCCACCAGTGGAGATGATTCTTAGAGCCCACCAATGGAGTTGATTGGGGGGCCCCCCAGTGGAAAATGTTTCCCTGGGGCCGCCAAAGGGAGTTTAAATTCCGGGGCCCAAACCGTGGGGGATGATTCTTTGGCCACCATGGATTTGGGATTCTTTGGGCTACCATGGGGGATGATTAAAGGGGGCCACCATGGAGTTGATTCTTGGGGCCACCGGGGGAAATTTTGGATTCTTGGGGCCACCAGGGGAGATGATTTTTTGTGGCCCCACCAGTGGAGTTGATTTTTTGGGGGCTAACCAGTGGGAGATGATTCTTTGGGGCCACCATGGATTGATTCTTGGGGGCCACCAGTGGAGTTGATTCTTGGGGCCCCACCTTTGGGAGTTGATTTTCGGGGTCCACCATTTGGATTTGTTTTCCTTGGGGGCCCCCAAAAGGGGAGTTTTTTTAGGGTGCCCCCCAAATGGAGCTAAACCCTTATGGCCCACCAGCAGATTTTTGAAATTTTGGGGCCCAAACCCGGGAATTTGGAATTTTTTGGGGCCCACCAGTGGTGCTTTTCCCGGGGGTTTCCACCATGGTGCGTTTCCCCGGGGGCCTACCAGTGGTGCTGATTCCTGGGGCCCCAGGGGAAAGATGTTTCCTTTGGGCCCACCAGTGTGCTGGTTCCGGGGGGTTTCCACCAGTGGGCTGTTTCCCCGGGGGCCTACCAGTGGTGCTTTTTTCCCGGGGGGGCCAAAAGGGATTTGATTCTTGGGCCCAAACAAGGGGAAAATTGATTCTTAAGGCCCACCATGGAGATAAATGTTTGCGGCACCCAGCAGGGGTGTTTTCTTTGGGCCAAACCAGTGGGTTTAAAATTTTTTGGGGCCCCAACTTTTTGGGTTATTTTATTTTTGGGGCCCACCGGGATTTAAATTCTTGGGGCCACCAGTGAAGTTGATTCTTGGGCCCAAACCAGGGGATCTGATTCTTAGGGGCCACCAGGGGAGCTGATTCTTGGGGCCCCACCAGGGGAAATAAATCTTGGAGCCAATAGGTGGGGGGCTAAATTTTCTTGGGGCCACCAGGGGAAATTTTAAAATTTTTTCCCGTGGACCAACAGTAAATTCCCTCTTGTGGCCCAGCAGTGGAGGGGGGCCCGGGGCCCCACCATTTGGAGATAAAATCTTTGGGCTCCCAGTGGAAGAACCCATGGGGCCACCAGGGGAAAGTTGATTTTTGGGGGCCACCATTTGGAAATTTTGGTTTCGGGGGCCACCAGTGGAGTTAAATTTCTTGGGGCCACCAGGGGATTTTGGATTTTTTGGGCCCCCACCAGTGGAAATTAAAAATTGGGGGGGGCCCCCCCCAAAAGGGATTTTGATTTTTGGGTTGCCCACCAGTGGAGCTGATTTTTAAAGGGGCCCACCAGCAGAGTTGGAATCTTGGGGCCACCATTGAACTGGTTTCGGGGGCCCCCACCAGTGGGTTGTTTCCCGGGGGTCCACCTTTGGGGTTGCGTTTTCCCGGGGGCCTACCAGTGGTGCAAAATTTTTCCGGGGGGCCCCCCCAAAGGGAGTTTTGATTCTTGGGGCCACCAGTGGGGCGGGATTCCTGGGGTCCACCAGGGGGCGGGAATTTCCGGGGCCAAACCAGGGGGTGCGAATTCCTGGGGCCACCATAAAAAAGTTTGATTGGGGGGCCCAAACAGTGGAGGTTGTTTTCTTAGGGGCCCAAACCAGGGAGATTGCTTGCGGTCCCCCAAAGCAAAGTTGATTCTTTGGGGGGCCACCATTGGAGTTGATTTTTGGGGGCCCAACAAGGGGGAGTTGATTCTTGGGGGCCCACCGGTGGATTTTTAATTTTTGGGGGCCCCAACCCATGAAGTTGTTTTTTTTGGGGCCCCACCAGTGGAATGATTCTTAGGGCCCACCGGGGGAGCTGATATTTGGGGCCCACCAGGGAGATAAATTTTTTGGACCCAATTTATGGACTGATTCGGGGGCCACCAGGGGAAAATTGATTCTTGGGGGGCCCAAACAAAAAGTTACTCTTGTGGCCCCCCCAGGGGAGGTGGGCTTTGGGTCCCCAAAAGTGGAGATGATTTTTGGGAAGCCCCCAAGGATTTTATTTTTGGGGGCCCCACCAGGGGAGTTGATTCTTGGGGCCCCCCAAAGGGGGATTTTCTTGTGGCCACCAGTGGGGAGTTGATTTTTGGGGCCCACCAGGGGAGTTGATTCGGGGGCCCCCACCAGGGGAGCTGATTCATGGGGCCCCATGGATTTAAATCTTGGGGCCACCAGGGAGGTGATTTTTGGGGGGCCCCCAAAGGTTTTAGGTGTTTTCTTGGGTCCAAACCAGGGGAGATAAAATTTTTTGGGTGGCCAACCGGGTGGAAAAAGATTTTTAAAGAGCCCCCCAAAAGGAGTTGATTCTTGGGTCCCCCCCATTGGAAAAGATTCCGGGGGCCTTCCAGGGATAATGATTCCTGGGGCCCCACCGGGAGATGTTTCTTGTGGCCACCAGGGGATTTGATTTTTTTGGGCTACCAGTGGAAAAAAATTCGGGGGCCCCCCAGGGGGATTTTAAATTCTTGGGGCCACCAGGGGAGTTGATTGGGGGGGCCCAAACCCATTGGGAAAAGTTTTCTTGGGGCCCCCCATGGAGTTTTTTTCTTTGGGCAAACCAGTGGGGGTTTGTTTTGGGGGAACCAGTGGGGGTTAAAATTCTTGGGGCCACCATGGAGTTAAATTTTTGGGGCCACCATTTGGATTTGGGATTTTTGGGGGGCCACCATGGATTTTGATTTTTGGGGCCCCAACCCAGGGATTTTAAATTTTTGGGGGGCCCACCTTGGGGGTTGTTTTCTTGGGGGCCCACCATTGGGGCGGATTTTAGGGGCCCACCAGCAGATTTTTAAATTTTGGGGGCCCCCAAAGGAACTGGGATTTTTTGGGGCCCCCATGGGTTTATTCCGGGGGGCCCCCACCTTTGGTTTGCTTTTCCCGGGGGCCCAAAAACCAGTGGTGCTGATTCCTGGGGCCCCCATTGGAGATGATTTTTTGGGGGCCCCACCAGGGGTTTGTTGATTCCGGGGGCCAAACCAGGGAGATGTTTCCCTTGGGGCCACCAGTGTAAGATGTTTCCGGGGGGCCCCACCAGGGGAAAATTTAATTCCTGGGTCCCCCCCATGGATTGATTTTTTTGGGCCCCCCAGTGGATTTGTTTCCCTTGGGGGTCACCAGCAATTTTGATTCTTGGGGCCCACCAGCAATTTTTGATTTTTGGGGCCACCATGGATTTTTATTCTTGGGCCCAAAACAAGTAAATTGGGAATTTTTTAAACCCCCCACCCAGGGAAAGATATGCTTGGGGTAAACCCAACAGAGTTGATTCTTTGGGCCACCAGGGGAAAGTTGAAATTCCCTTTTGGCCAACCCAAAGGGAGTTGTTTTTCTTGGGGCCCACCGGGGGGGAGTTTGATTTTTGGGGCCACCATGAAGTTAAATTCTTGGGCCCCAGTGGACTGATTCTTAGGGCCCACCAGCATATTTGAATTTTGGGGGCCCAAACCATGAACTGGTTTCTTGGGCCCCCCCAAGGGTTTGCTAAAGGTCCTGGGGTCCCCCCAAGGTGCTGGTTTCCTGGGGCCTACCAGGTTGCAAATTCCTGGGGCCACCATGGAGATGATTCTTGGGGCCCCATTGGGTGCAAAACCTGGGTCCACCAGTGGTGCTGTTTTCCTGGGGCCTACCAATGGCTAAATTCGGGGGCCCCCCCAGTGGAGTTATTTGGCCCAACCCAATTGGATTGATTTTAAAAGGGGGCCCACCAGTGGGAGATATCTTGCGGTCACCACGGGATTTGATTTTTTTGGGCCACCAGTGGATTTGATTCGGGGGCCAACAAGTGGATTTTTGGATTCTTGGGGGCCCACCCTTGGGGAGTTAAATTTTTGGGGGCCAAACCAGTAAATTTTGTTTTCTTGGGCCCACCCATTTGGGACCCTGATTTTTAGGGCCCCCCCAGGGGAGCGATTTTTGGGGCCCCCCCAGTGGAATATTTTTTGGACCCCAATAGTGGAGTTTGTTTCCCTTTTTTGGGGGCCACCAGGGGAATTGATTTTTCCCGGGAAACCAACATAAAGTTGACCCCTTGTGGCCCCCCAGTGGGGGTTTGGGCCCCCAAAGGGTTTCCCACCAGGGAATAAAATTTTTAAGAGCCACCATTGGAGTTGATTCTTGGGGCCCCAGGGGAGTTGATTCGGGGGTCCCACCATGGAAATGATTCTTTTGGGGCCACCAGTGGTTTTTGATTCGGGGGGCCCCCACCGTGGGGGTTAAATTCTTGGCCCCAAACCAGGGAGCTTTTTCAGGGGCCACCAGGGAGTTGATTCTTGGGGCCACCCAGTGGGGGGTGTTTTCTTGGGGCCCCCCAGGGAAATTGTTTTTTGGGGGCCACCAGGAGATGAATTTTTTGTGGCCACCAGTGGGATGATTCTTAGAGCCCCCCCCCCAAATGGATTTTGGAAATTTTTGGGGGGCCACCAGGGGAAGAGGGAATTCCCCGGGGGCCTCCATTTTGGAAAAGTTTCCTGGGGCCCCCCCGTGGAGATGACCTTGGGGCCCAAAACCAGTGGAGTTAAATTCTTTGGGCAAACCCAGGGGGAATGATTCATGGGCCACCAGTGGAGTTGATTTTTGGGGGCCCCACCAGGGAGTTTGATTTTTGGGGGCCCCACCCGTGGAAAAAGATTTTTGGGTGGCCACCAGTGGTTTTTGATTCTTGGGCAAACCAGTGGAATGATTCGGGGGCCCCCCACCATTGGAGTTGATTTTTGGGGGGCCAACCAGGGGAAAAGTTGATTTTTGGGGCCCCCCCAGTGGAGTTGATTTTTTTGGGGCCACCATGGAGTTGATTTTTGGGGGTCCCCCAGGGGATTTGGGATTCTGGGGCCACCAGTGATTTTGATTTTTGGGGGTCCCCACCCCAGGGGAGCTGATTTTTTTTTGGCCCACCAGCAATTTTAAAACCTTGGGGGCCCAAACCAGTGAACGGATTCTTTTGGGCCCACCAGTGGTCCCTGATACCTGGGGTCCACCATTTGGTGCTGTTTCCTGGGGCCTACCATGGTGGGGGGAAAATCCTGGGGCCCCCCAGGGGAGATGATTTTTTGGGGCCCAAACCAGTGGTGCTGTTTTGGGGGGCCCCCCCCCAGGGAATGATTCTTGGGGGGCCACCAGTGGAGATTCTTGGGGCCACCAGTGGAAAATAAAATTCCAGGCCCCAAACCAGGGGAGGTTTTTTTTGGGCCCCACCAGGGGGTTTTTTGATTTTTGGGGGGTCACCAGCAAGTTGTTTTCTTGGGTCACCAGCAAGTTAAATTTTTGGGGGCCACCAGTGGATTTTAAAATTTTTGGGAAAAAAACAAGTGGGTTGATTTTTGGGGCCCCCACCAGTGGAGATAAATGTTTTTCCCGGTCACCAGCAGAGTTGTTTTTTTTGGGCCCACCAGGGGAATTTTTAATTCTTGGGGCCAACAAGGGGATTTGGGATTTTTGGGGGCCCCCCGGGTGGAGTTGATTCTTGGGGCCCAACCAGTGGGATTTTTGGGGCCCCAAACCCAGTGGATCTAAATTTTTAAGGGCCCACCGGGGGACTGTTTTCGGGGGGCCCACCATGGAGATGATTTTTGGGGACCCAATAGGGGGAGCGTTTCCCCTTGGGGAAAAACCAGGGGAATTTGTTTCTTTCGGACCAACAGAAATTTTGCTCTTGGGGCCCCCACCAGTGGAGGGGGCCCAGGTCCCCCAGGGGAGATGATTCTTGGGGCCCCCCTTTTTGGATTTTGATTCGGGGGCCCAAACCATTGGTTTTGTTCGGGGGCCCACCTTTGAGATGATTTTTGTGGCCACCAGTGGAGTTGAATTTTTGGGGCCACCATGGAGGATTTTTTTTGGGGCCCACCAGGGGAGCTGATTCTTGGGGGGCCCACCCAGGGAGCTGATTCTTGGGGGCCACCTGTGGGTTTGTTTCTTGGGGCCCAAAACCTTTGTGGAGTTTGATTCTTGTGCCACCAGGGGAGCTGTTTGTTTGGGGGCCCAAACCAGTAAATTGATTTTTTAAAAGGAACCCTCCGGGGGTTGATTTTTTGGGGTCCACCATTTGGAATGATTCTTGGGGGTCACCATTTGAAGTTGATTCTTGGGGGGTCCCCCAGTGGAGATGATTTTTGGGGGGCCCCAAAGTAGTTGATTTTTGGGAACCCTCCATGGAGCAAAATTCTTGGGGTCCACCAGGGGAGATTTTTCCTTGGGGGTCCACCAGTAATTTGATTCGGGGGCCACCAGTAAAAGTTGTTTCCCTTGGGAACCCCCCAGTGGACCTGCTTCTTGGGGTCCCCAGGGGGAAAATTTTGATTTTTGGGGGCCTTTACTCTACAGCACCCTGTACATAAAACTGCACATGCCTCTTTCTTTCTGCCTCTCTCCCTTCCTTTTTTCCTGAAAAGCAGCCCAAGATGTGCCATTCCTCAGGGACCCACCAGTGTTTTCCCTGCTCCAAATGGGGTCCGAAAATTTTGGGGGAAATCAAAAAACTTTTGGAAGTCTTGAAAAAATGAATGGCATCCTCAGATATGTCATCCAAATTAGCATGTTTTTGGGTCATTAAAAAAAGAGACTTCCAAAAATGGGGAAAACGCTGGTCCCCTGAATTTCTTCAGCAAAAAGCTTTTTAAAATTACCCCCCTAGATAGGCGGGAAAAACTTGTTTTCCAAATTATAAAAAACCCTTGTCCTTATTTTTCCAATTCAGAGAATCATTTCCAACAGCTGCGGGATAAAAATTAACAAATTAAACAGCGGTCCTGGCCCCAAAGTAACACAGATCAGGGATCTGGGGGTTGAAAAATTGGAAAATTTGTCCCCCCAAAAATGTCAGAACACTAGATTAAAAGACAGATCTATATGAAGATAAATTGAAACATAAACACACTTCACTTTTACCACCCAAAACCAAAGAAAACAGGGGCAGCCCCCATAAAAAATCAGCACAGCTTTAAAGCGACATATATAAATTTTGTTTACAATATAAAATTTTCCTGCCTAAATTCCTAAAAATAATTCATCATAAACCTGTCACCAAAATCACTTCAGACTGTACGAAAGGAAATTAGCCCCCAAACCAATTTTAAAGGGACTCTTGTCAGGGCATTGATGAAAAATGGTACCCAAATTTTCAACGAAACCAAAATTTTTTATTCTGATAAAAAAAATATAAAGGCCCGGGACAAAAAGAAAGGGAAATAGGTTTTTTAAAAAAGGGAAAACAAAAAGGAAAATGAAAAACTTTGTAACAAATAATAAAGGGAAAACAGTGGCTAAAACCCAGGGCTTAGAGACTGGGAAAGACCCCTTTGGGTTTTTAGTTTTTAAAATCTGTGGGATAAACACAAAAAATAAAGCTACTAAAATACTGCCCCCAATGTACAAGAATAAAACAACTATAATACTGCCCCCAAAGTACAAGAATATAACTACAATAATACTGCCCCCTATGTACAAGAAATAACTACTATAATATCCCCCTAACGTACAAAGATATAACTACAAAAAAATACGCCCACAAGGTAAAAGAATATAACTACTATAATATTGGCCCCTCCCGGAAACCAAGAATATAACTACTATAATACTGCCTCCAAAGTACAACCATATAACAAACTATAATATTTTTCCAAAGGGTACAAAAATTTATAACTAAAAAAAACAACTCCCCCCTGGTAAAAGAATTTTAACAACTATAATACTGCCCCTATGTAGAAGAATAAAACCCTTAAAACGCTCTCATGTAAAAAGGAAAAAAACCTACTATAATATTTTGCCCCCCAATGAACGGAAAAATAATAAAATAAAAACTGCTCCAATGAAACAAGAATATAACTACAAAAAAAATACTGCTTCCCAAATTACAAGAATAAAACAACTATAATACTCCCCCCCAATGAAACATGAATAAAAGTAAAAAATACGGCCCCCCCTAAGTAAAACAAATTTTAAACCCTTTTATAATATTTGGCCGTCCTATGTACAAGAATATAACTACTATAATACGGGCCCCCCAATGTACAAAATAAAAACACTATAATACTGCACCTATGAAACAAGAAAATAACTACTATAATACTGCCCCTTTTTAAACAAAACATAGCTACATAAAACTGCTAAAAATTACAGGAATAAACCCTCCTATAATACTGCCCCCCTATTTTAAAAAGAATATAAAACTAAAACCCTGCCCCCAAGGGAAAAGAAGAATAAACTACAAAAAACGGGCCCCTATGAAAACAAAGAAATATAACTACTATGAATACAGCTCCTGTTACAAAAAATATAACAAACTATAAAAAGGCTCTTTGTAAAAAATTTAAAACCCTACAATAAATACTGCCCTATGTAGAAAAAAAAAAACTCAAAAATCCTCCCCAAAGTGCAAGAAAAAAAACTATTATAAAAGGGGGCCCCCCCCTTTTAAAAAGAAAATAACTACTAAATACTCCCCCCTATTAAACAAAATTTTAACTACAAATACTGCCCCTTTACAAAAATATAACTACAATAATTACTCCCCCCCCTATTACAAAAATTTTAACACAAAAAAATAAACTGCTCCAATGTACAAAAAAACAACTATACTACTGCTCCAAAGTCCCAAGAAAAAATAACAACTAAAAAACCCTGGCCCCCCGATTTAAAAGGAAATAAACTCCAAATTTACGCCCCTATTTACAAGAATAAAAATTTACTAAAATTTCCCGCTCCTTGTAAAAAGAATAAAAACTATATAATACTGCCCCCCTATGTACAAGAATTTTACTACTAAAATACGGGCCTGCAAGTACTTTGAAAAAACCCAACCAAATACCCCCCCTTTTTACATGAAAAAAGAAATTAATAAAACGCCTTTCCAAGTTAAACAAGAAAAACCCAATTATAATACTGCTCCAAATTACAAAATATAGCATAAACTATTTGCCCAATTACAAGAATAAAAAAACTACAATAAAAATCGGGCCCCCTTTAAGTACAAGAATAAACCCCTAAAATTTACTGCCCCAAAAGGTAAAAAAATTAAAAACAATAATCCCCTCCCCAAAGAAAAAATATAACAAACTATAATACTGCCTCCAAATGACAAAAAAATATAACTACTTTAATACTGCACCTATGTACAAAAAAATAACTACTATAAACTGCTCCAATGAACAAGAATATAACACAATAAATACTGCCTCCTAAGAACAAAAAAATTAACTACTATAAAACGGCCTCCTATGACAAATATAACTACTAAAATACGCCCCAATGGTAAAAAGAATATAAACTAAAATAATACTCCCCCAATGTAAAAGAATCAACTAAATACCCCCCCTATTTCAAGAATAAAACTACTAAAATCCCTGCCCCTAGGAAAAAAGAATAAAACAAACTATAATACTGCCCTATGAAACAAAAATTAACAAAAAATTAATGTTTCCAATATACAAAAATATAACTACAAAATTCGGGCCTCCAAATGTACAAGAAATAATTTACTAAAAATTCCCCCCCCAAAGTACAAAAAAATATAACAAACTATAATACTGCCCCCCCTATGTAAAAAATTTATAACTACAATAATACTGCTTTTTATTTTAAAAGGAAAAAAAACACTATAAAAACTGCCCCCTATGTAAAGAATATAACAAACTATAATATTTGCCCCTCCTATGTACAAGAATAAAAACTACTATAAACGGCCCCCCAAAGTAGAAGAAAAAAACACTATAATAATGCCCCCCTATGAAAAAAGGGAAAAAAACCCCACCTAAAATACTGCCCCCCCTATTAGAAGTACATAAAAACATACTGATGATGGAAGGAACCGGTGCCCGCGTAGTGTCAGGGTCTATGGAGCGGGCGCAGAAATTTGTCTGGGTAGGGGACTTTTTTCCCGGGGCAGTGGGGGAAAAACTTTAATTCTGCGTGGGGGAAGGTTCGCAGTCTAAATTTGGGGAAATAAAATGAAATATACATCAGTATTTTCTTAGCGTGGGGCCCGGGAGGAGGCCCTCTGAGCGTTTCGGATCATCTCAATGGGGTGAAGATGGGCCCCCCCCAATTGAAGTGACAGGTTTTCCCGGCTGCTAAAAGGGGTTTTTTTTTAGGAGGGCTGCCAAACCATTTTTTCCCGGGTGACACTGAGTGAGGATTCATCCAGTTCTACCTTTCATAAAAGAAGAAGCTTCTGTGTCTCCAGGACGGAGTCCGCGTCCCCCGGGGGAACCCCATGCTTTTATTTTTCGCCGTTTTCCCAAAAAGCCTCGCTTGTACCAAAAAATAATTACTAATTTAAAGTCGTTTCCTAAAATTTTGGGGTTTTGCCAGGAGACAGAAAGTCCCAAATTATCAGTCAATGGACCGTGGTCCCCATCCGTTTGGGGAGGGCGCTTTGTATTATAAGCTGATATCAAAAGAACATTGGAACAGAAGACACAGTTACACGGCGGCACAATGTGATGAGCAATGGATGTTTACAGAGAAGCAGATGAAGAACCGTCCGTCTTCATCCAGGGGGAATTTACAAATGTTTGAGACTCTGGAGGGCGATCTGTGTTATAGACACACAATAAGGTTAAAAGTGCCTGAAAAAAATTCTTTCCCAAAGCACAAAAATTTAGACCATTTTCCCCTATTTCCTCGGGGCTGCGCGTGTAGCTCATGAAGGAATTGTCGTTTGGTGCACTGGCTTGGTGGGTATAGAAGGTGTGTGATAGGCTGTCTGCCACAGAGAAGACTGATGTCACTGCACCTCTGATAACCCTACTGTGTATGGTGCCCCGGAGCAGACGGATGTCACTGCACCTCTGCTAATCTTATGTGTATGGGGCCCCAGAGCTGACAGATGTTCACGCACCTCTGCTCAACCCTACTGTGTATAGGGGACCCGGAGCAGCGGATGTCACTGTTCCTATGCTAAACCTTCTGTTGTATGGGCCCGGAGCACAGAGATGTACTGAACTCTGCTAACCCTACTGTGTATGGGGGCCCAGGAGCAGTCGGATGTCACGTTGCACCTCTGATAAACCTACTGTGTATGGAGGCCCTGGAAATCAGCAGACCGGTGTCACTGCACCTCTGCTAATCTACTGTGTATGGGGCCCTGGAGCGACGGATATCATGCACTCTGCTACCCTTACGTGTATGGGGCCCGGTAGCAGGATGACTCGTCACTGCACCTCTGCTTAACCCTACTGTGTATGGGGCCCGGAGCAGACGGATGTCACTTCACGTCTATTACCCTACATTGTCATGGGGCCCCGGTGCAGACAGATGTCACTGAACTTGCTAACCTACTCTGTATGTGGCCATAACAGGACGGATGTCACTGAAACCTATGCTATCCTTCTGTGTATGGGGCCCCAGAGCAGACAGAGGTCACGCACCTCTTCTAAACCATATTGTGTATTGGGGCCCGGAGCAGCGGATGTCACTGCACCTCTGCTAACCCTACTGTGTATGAGGTCCCGGAGAAGACGGAGGGTCACGTGACCTCTGCTAACCCTTACTGTGTATGGGGCCACGGAGCAGACAGATTGTCGCTGCACCTCTGCTAACCCTTATGTGTATGGGGACCGGTGCTGACGGATGTCATGCACCTCTGCTAAACCCTAACTGTGTATGGGGACCATAAACAGAGGATGTCACTGAAACCTCTGCTATCCTTACTGTGTATGGGGGCACCGAGCAGTCGGATGTCACTGTTGACCTCGCTACCTTACTGTGTATGGGGCCCCAGAGCAGTCATGATGTCACCGCACTATGCTACCTACTGTGTATAGGGCCCCGAGCAGACGGATGTCACTGTACTCTGCTAACCCTATGTGATATGGGGCCGGAGCAGGAGGATGTCACTACACCTCCTGCATAACCTATGGTATGGGGCATCCAGAGCATTCGGATGCCACATGCACCTCTGCTAACCCTACTGTGTTGGTGCCCCCGAGCAGAAGAATGTCACTGCACCTCTGCTAACCCTACTGTGTATTGGGGCGCCCCGGGAGCAGACGGGATGTCACTGCACCTCTGCTCTACTGTGTATGGGGCCCCGGAGCAGACGGATGTCACTCGCTCCTCTGCAACCCTACTGTGTATGGGGCACGGAGCAGACGGATGTCACTGCACCTTGGCTAACCCTACTGTGTATGGGGCCCGGAGCAGACGGATGTCATTCACGTCTACTAACCCTACATTGTATGGGGCCCGGAGAGACATTTATCACGGACCTAATGCTAAATATCCTACTGTGTATGGGGCCCCCGGAAGGGCATGGACATTTATCAATTGCACCTCTGCTAACCCTACTGGTATGGGGCCCCGGAGCAGGACATATATCACTGCACTCTGCTAACCCCCTACTGTGTATGGGGCCTGGAGCAGACGGTTGTCAATGCACCTCTGCTCACCATTACTGTGTATGGGGCCCGGAGCAGACGGATGTCACTTGCACCTATGCTATTCCTACGTGTATTGGGGCCCTGGGTTCAGACAGATGTCACTGCCCTCTGCTAACCTACTGTGTATGGTACCCCTGGAAGCGCGCTCGCGCTCTCGCGGGGGGGGCGGCCTGGAGCAGGGCGGATGTCACTGCACCTCTGCAACCCATACTGTGTATGGAACCCGGAGACAGTCGGTTGTCACTGCACTCTGCTAACACTACTGTGTATGGGGCACAGGACCAGACGGATGTCACTGCAACCTCTGCAAACACCTTCTGTGTAGTGGGGCCATGAGCAGAAAGGTGTCACTGCACCTCTGCTAACCCTATCTTGTGTATGGGGCCCGGAGCAGAGGGATGTCACTGCACCTCTGCTAACCCTACTGTGTATGGGGCCCGGAGGCAGACGGATGTCAATGCACATCTGCTAACCCTAATGTGTATGTGGCCCGGAGCAGACGGATGTAACTGCACTCTGCTAACCCTACTGTGTATGGGGCCCCGGAGCAGACTGATGTCACTGCACCTCTGCTTCTTATTAGATAGAAAAATAATTATCACTCTAGACTATGTTACATGGGATCAGCGTCGGACTGAAGCTCCTTTGGCCTACCAGAGGAAATTCAGGGCCCATCCTGTTTCATCCCCATTCCAGTAATCCAGCACATACAGGTGTAATAGGAAGTATTGTGGTGGCATCAAGAGCCATAGAGGTGTATTATGGTGTCAGAGCTTGAGCCCACCTTAGAAACCTCCGTCCCTCTGGAGGGCCAGTCTAGCCCTGCCTGGGATCCATGAAGGCGATGGTTATGGGTGCTTCTGGTGTGACCTGGGGCATGAGCTAGCTCTTCTCTCTATGTAGTCTTCATGAGTGTAAGCAAAAAATATGGGGTGGGTGGGGGGGGTTGCATTGTCTGGTTTATTTGGTGGCCTCTCCATTCTCACTGTAGTGTAGATCCTTCCATTGTATAAAAGCCTCATCACTCAGGAGCAGGTGCTCAATGCATCGATCCCTCATGGAAATTATTACACGAGAAGTGAGATGTGTCTGCGCCGCTTTTGTTTTAGAACAAAGGAATTCCCTGCAGAGCGTCCAATAAATCTTCGGCATTGTCTCCTAAACACCCCGGGCCGTTATCACAAATCATGTCCCAAATGAAGCCCGCCCCCAACCCTAAAGAGGAACGCCCCAAAATAAAAGGCGAATTTTTTCCTTTCCCCAAAAAACTTGGCCAAAAAAAACCCCTCGTACTTTTACTGCATCCGGAAAAATTAAAAGGAAAAAGGGGCACGTGGATGGCGGGGGGTTTGAAACGGACAGCCCTCCCCGAAATGTCGGCGCTAAAGGCCCCCCGGGAAAGGGAAACCCTTTCCGTGTGAAATGTGATCATGGTGAGGGCGGAAAAACCGAGCTTTTTTTAAAAGAATTGGGAAAATATAAATCCAATTATGAGTAAAAACCCAAACAAGATGATGGGGGCTAATTTTTATTACAACCTAAAGGAATCCCCGTCTAAGGAACTCTCTGAGCAGACTCCATCATTCAAAAAAGGAAAGTTTTCAGCACCCCAAGTGCCCCGCAAACTTTGTAAAACTTCCCATAATGTTTTTGGGGGCCCCGTTACATTTTAAAACACTTTTTCCAGTATATAAATTGGCCCCGTTCATGTAAAAACTTCTCCAGAAAATTGATAAAACGTGCCCCCTTTTGAAAAAATTGTAACCCCCTTTTTCCAGAAAATTTGGGCCGTGGCCCCCGTTACATTTTTAAACACTTTTCCCGGGTAATAAAAATTTGGAGCCCCTGTACATTGTAAACACTTCTCCTTAAAATGAAGGGGCCCCCCTTGTTACTTTGAAACACTTTTCCAGTTAAACCGTGGCCCCTGTACATTGTAACACTTCTCCAGTATATGACGTGGCCCCTGTACATTGTAACACTTCTCCAGTATATGACGTGGCCCCTGTACATTGTAACACTTCTCCAGTATATGATTTTCCCCCCTGTACATTTGAAACACTTCCCAGTATATGAGGGGCCCCCTGTACATTGTAACATTTTTCTCCAGAAATTTGCGGGGCCCCCTGTACATTGTAACACTTCTCCAGTTTTTGGATGGGCCCCCTGTACATTTAACACTTTTTCCCATATATGACGTGGCCCCTGGTACTTTGGTAACACTTTCCATATAATGATTTTGGCCCCCTTTTAACATTGAAAAACCCTTCTCCAGTATATAGGGGCCCCTTACATTGTAACACTTTTTCCAGTATGGGTTGTGGCCCCGTACATTGTAACACTTCCCCAGTAATGACGGGGCCCCTGTAAAATTGTAAAAACTTCCCATTTATATGAGGGGTGGCCCCTGAAAAATTGAAACACTTCTCCTTTAAAAGGGCCCCCTGTAATTGAAACACTTCCCCCAGTAAATGACTGGCCCCCTTGAAACCTTTGTAAACACCCTTTAAAATTGTCCCCATATATGACGGGCCCCCGTACTTTTGCCCCCTTCTCCAGTATATAAATTGGGGCCCCTGAAACATTTTTAACCCCTTTTTCCATTAAAATTTGACTTGGCCCCTTTTCATTGTAACACTTTTCTCCAGTATTGAGGGGCCCCCCTGAAACATTTTTTAACACTTCTCCATAAAATTACTTTCCCCCTGTACTTTGGGTAACCCCTTCCCTCCAGTATTATGCGGGGCCCCCTGAAATTTTGTAACACTTCCCGGGTAAATGATTGGGGCCCCTGTACATTGTAACATTCCCCATAAAAGGGGCCCCCCTGTACATTGAAACACTTTCCCATTTTTTGAATTGCCCCCGGGGGCCCGCTACATTGTAACACTTCTCCAGTATATGACGTGGCCCCGCTACATTGTAACACTTCTCCAGTATATGATGTGGCCCCTGTACATTGTAACACTTCTCCAGTATATGACGTGGCCCCTGTACATTGTAACACTTCTCCAGTATATGATGTGGCCCTGCTACATTGTAACACTTCTCCAGTATATGATGTGGCCCCGCTACATTGAAAACATTTTCCCAGTAAAATGACGGGGCCCCCCCTTTACATTGTAACACTTCTCCAGTATATGATTTGGCCCCGCTACATTGTAACACTTCTCCAGTATATTTTTTGGGGCCCCCCCGCTCCCAAGTAACACTTCTTCATTTAATAAAAATTGGCCCCGCTACATTGAAACATTTCCCCATATATATGTACCCCCCTACATTGTAACCCCTTCCCATAAATGTTTTTGGCCCCGGGTACATTGAAAACACTTTTCCGGGAATAATTTGGCCCCTAGTATTGTTAAATAGCATAAATCCCCTGTAATGTGGACCCAGTAATATAGCATGGCCCCAGTATTGTATTGTATGATAATATATAACTAAAAACCCCCCCCGACCTTTTGAGGAAACCAACCAAAAAGTGTTTAGCAAACTGCTTACCAAATTTGGGGGGTATACCAAACATATTATACGGGGAATTTTAAACCCTGCTAAATTTAAGACTAAAACTTTGTGCACAAATGGGAGCCCCATAGTATTTGGGGGAAACTTTTTACTTTTAAAGGCACAAGGGTTCATTTTGGGGGGCCCTTAAGAGGGGGATTTTTGTAAAAAGGGGTAGGTTTGGTTTTGGGAAAAGTTGATCATTCCAAACCCCACCCCAAAATTTCCGGTCCAATATCTTCCAGAGTATCCAAAAGGGCGAGTTTGGACCAAAGTGCTGAGGGGACTGGAACAACTGGGCCCCCAAAAATTAACCCCCTAAGCCCTTTAAAAAAAACTTTATTAAAAATTACAGTATATATTAGAGCCAGCTTTAAGGGTAGGGTCAGAATAAATAATTAAAAAAAGGTTTGGAAATCCGAAGCCCAAATTGTTTTCACAAG